>JAPXFY010000018.1:70412828-70415328 GCA_030674185.1 Monoplex corrugatus
TGTCTCTGTCTCTCTCTGTCTCTGTCTCTCCCTCTCGGTCTGTCTGTCTTTTTCTATCTATCTCCCCCCTCTCTCTCTTTCTCAGACTTCCTAGGTAATATGAAAGATGTGTTCCTGTTGAACGTTCATGCACATGTTTTACGACCAGAGAAAGTGACAGAACTCGTTTGGAAGAAAAAATGATTCCAGAATTGCGAAATGTCAGATGACTGCTTCAAATGGAACACTGTCTGTTTCAGTAAGAAACCGGCCGTAAACGTTTTAACGTGTTTTGCATGTCTTGTAGGAAAACAAAAGTCATTTTTAAATTCATTTTAAGTCATGTTCATTTATGCTAGTGCTTTTTTTTTTTATGTGTTAAATACCATTAGAGGGAATTGGTATATGTTGTTGTCTCTTTTTATGTACAGTGTAAATACAAAATTTTGCAGGGAAAATAGTGAAGTCTAAAATGTTATCTGATCTGAAATTAGTGTCGTATGTAAACAATACAATCGGTGTCTTAACATTTAAAGAAGAAAAAAATGGAGCACACGTTATTACTGTTTGAAGCCCCTTCAAAACAACAACAACAAACAAACAAACAAAAAACCAACAAAAAACTACAGCAACAACAAAAACCAACCAACCAACAAACAACAACAGCAGCAACAACAACAACACTCGTGAACTACTGTACAATCCCAAATCTTGAGATGTGAATAGCATATCCTTTCTTCCCCCCCCACCCCATCATCATCATCATCAGGTGCCCTGCCGCATGGCGTTGGCGACCATGGACTTCCAACCATCTCTATCTCTCGTTGCCCCCAGCATCTCCCCCACCCTCCTCATCCCCAGCCACTCTGCAAGTCCGTCCAGCATTCTCTCCCTGAGTCTATCTGGTGCTCTCTTTCCCTCCAGCTTCCCCGTTGTGACCAGGTGCTCCAAACCCCCCTTCCTCATAAAATGGCCTATAAATGTTGCTTGTCTTTTCCTAATCTTTCTTATGAGTGATCTACTTGTGTCTGCCTCCATCAAGACTGTCTCGTTTGTTTTCTTTGCTGTCCATGGAACTCTCAACATTCTTCTGAGAAACCACATCTCGGCTGCCTCGATCCTGCTCTGGCTTTGTTTGTTGACTGTCCACGCCTCGCATCCGTACAACAGTATTGGTTCTATATAACACTCAAGAACTCTCTTCCTGATGTTAATTGACAGGCATTTGTTGGTAAGAATGCTTGTCATCTTCTTGAATGCTGTTTTGGCTTGGCCGATTCTGCCGGCTGTTTCTGATGTGCATCTGCCCCACCCTCACCTCCCTAAAATATTGCCAGTTTGCTGTCCGTCTTAATCCTCAAATCATTCTGGTAGAATCACTTTTTCATATGTTACGTTGCCCCTCCCCCTTCCCTCCCATTCAAAGACCTTGCCTGCGCGCAGGGTTTCTGACAGGCGAAAAGGATTCTGTGCGAGTCGTTGCTGGCCGATTTGAGTGGAGCACATGTAGAACTGTCTGAGTGAAGAAAATCCTTCTTAAATTAATTCTAATTGTTTTCGGTCTTAAGTTTTTAGATCTTAATCTTTTGACTCCCGCACCCTATCCACCAACTACAACAACTTAACCCTTTGATTCCCTCACCCTACCCACCAGCTTCCTGCATGAGTCACGTCCCTGGGATGGTTATTACTGTTGGCCATATTACCTTGACGTAAAACTGAATCGAATCAGTCAAATCCCTCTCTCTCTTAAGAAACACACACACACACACACACACACACACACACACACACACACACACACACACACACACACACACACACACACACACACACACACACACACACACACACACACTCTCTCTCTCTCTCCCCCTCTCTCTCTCTCATTAAATAATTAGCAACGGCAAGGTTGGAAAAAAAAAAGTCTTTTAGCTAATAACTTCTGTTGTTGGAAGATTTCGGAAGTGTCAGTGATATTGTCATTGTCTCTTTGTATTCTTCCCTGTTCCTGTTTCTGTCTGTCTCTCCTTCTCTGTCTCTCTCATTTTCTGCATGTCTCTGTGTGTTTGTGTTGAGAATCTGTGTTCTAGATTTGCGGGCGGCAAACCAGACGGCGAAGGTTTAACGTGTGAAGAGGAAGTCGTGCGCCCTTCTTTTCACCTTCCCGACGTCTTCCCCCCCCCCCCTCCTCTCTCTGCCCTGTGCACTCTTCTCTCTCTCTCTCTCTCTCTCTCTTTCCTGTCGCTCTCTTTCTTCTTCATTTTATTCTTCTTCTTCTCGCTCTCCGTGTCTATTTTTCTCTGTGTTTCTCTCTCTCTGTCTGTCTGTCTCTCTCTCTGTCTCTCTCTTTCTCTCTCTCTGTCTCTCTCTCTCCCTCCCTTTCTCTCTCTCTCTCTCTCTCTCTCTCTCTCTCTCTCTCCCTTTCTCTCTCCCCTTTCGTCTCTCTCTCTCCTTGTCTGTCTTCTTTATCTCTCTTTCTTTATCTCTGTCTCTCTCTCTCTCCTTGTCTGTCTCTCTT
>JAPXFY010000018.1:70420328-70427828 GCA_030674185.1 Monoplex corrugatus
TGTTGTGGGACTACTACTCCTATACTACTACTACTGCTACTACTTGTACTTTTAGTGTTAGTATTTTATTTTGCTTGTGTTTTTTGCGGAACTGCTTCTACTGTACTACTGCTATACTACTTTTTGCTTGTTTTTTTTGTTGAGGGTCTACTGCTACTACTTTACTACTGCTACAACTAATACGATAAGAACAACAAGAACAAGAACAAGAACTACTGCTACTACTACTACTACTACTAACTACTACTACTTTACTACTACTTTACTACTACTACAACTAATACGATAAGAACAAGAACAAGAACAAGAACAAGAACTACTACTACTACTACTACTACTACTACTACTACTACTACTACTACTACTACTGTTTTGCTAATTCTTTTTGAGGGCTGTTCAGCTCTGTTGATAGGGTTGCTTGACTTTAGATCTGATATATGGAGTTCAACCCAGCCAGTGCCATAGAAACTGGCATATCAGCTGCTCATCGTGCTGGAATCATTCTGATAGTGTCAGCTTAGTGTTTCATTGGTCCTGTTACCCTCTCCCCTCACCCCCATTTGAAGACTTTTTTCCACCGCATAGTTTTTACAAGATACAAGATTTTATTTAGCCCAGAACATCACAATGGGAAATTGTTTTGGCATTCGCATTAAAATACATACAGGAACAAGAACGCATAAACAAATGTACACACATGTACACACTCTCTCTCACTCTCTCTTTCACCCCTCTCTCACCCTCTCCCTCCCCTCATCTCTCTCCCCCTCCCTCTTTGTCGAACACAATATCAAAGATTATGACTAATTCTAAAAATGTACGGTTAAAAAAAGCACATCATAAGAGTCAGATGCCTTGGTTAGGACTGTTAACAATGGACAAAAAGGGCAATACTCATTGACAAATAACATTGGTAGGTATAGAAAAAGTTGATTAAAGATGCAATGCGATATGCACATTAAAATCAAAACGAGTTAAATACAATAAAATGAGTATGTAGACTAAGATTGAAAGAATCTGCCAAATAATTACCAAAATCTCTGGGTGGAGCGCATATGAAACTTCGAGTGCAATGACTCCTTCTTGCAACAAGACTTCAGACGTCGAACTCTCTCTTTGTTTTTACTCCTTTTTTTCTTCTTTCTTCCTTATCTGTGTTTTTATTTATTTATTTTTTTGTGGGAGGGTGGTGAGAAGGGGTCTTAACGTACTTTTCAGAAGGTGTGAGCGCTTGGGGGAGGACTGAAGCGGTGTACTACCCGGGGGAAAAAAAGTAGGGTAGTAGGTTAACAGTGCCTCTGGGTCCGTGTTACTGTTAGTGTCTGTTTTTCTGTGTCTGTATCATAATATCTGTTTCTTTCTCACACGCCTCCGTCCTCACTCTCTCTGCGTCTCTGGTGTCTGTCTGTCTCAGTATCTGTCTGCCTGTCTTTATCTGTTACATTTATGTCTGTTTCTCATCACACCTCATTCTCCCCCTCCCCCTCTCCCTCCCTGTCTGTCTTTCCATTCTGTAGCGTCCTCTCTCTTTTCTGTCTCCCTCTTTGTTGCTCTGACTCTTGTCTTTATTTGTCTGTCTTTTTCTCTCGCCACCCCCCACTCTCTCTATCTGTCTTTGTATGTGGTGTGTTATGTGTGTAGTGTGGTGTGTTCTCGCTTCTTTTCCTCTCTCTCTCTTACACGCTGACAGACACACAGGCAGCGTATAAGCATCCATGAGAAATATTTACACACACATTACACACACAACACAGACACAACACACAACAACCATACAACAACACACCACACAACATCAACACACACACACACACCACCACACACACACACACACACACCACACACTCACACACAAACACACACACCACACACACAAACACCACACACACACATCACACACACAGCACGCACACACACACACACACACACACATACATCACACACACACACACACACACACACACACACACACACCACATACCAGTTAAAGGCGTGAATGTATGTGTGTATGCTGTGCGCGCGCAATTGTGTGTGTGTGTGTGTGTGTGCACGCGCGCGGGTGCGTGTGTGCGTGTATGTGTTTTGTATGTCTGTGTCTGTGTGTGTGTCGGTGTGTGAGATGAGGAAGAGAAAGAAATGTGTATGGGGGTGGGTGGAGAGTGTGGTAGCGTGTGTATGTGTTTGTGTGTGCATGCCTCAATGCATGCATATGTGTACGTGTGTCTATGTGAACCTGTGCGTG
Organism: Monoplex corrugatus; assembly: GCA_030674185.1. NCBI lineage: Eukaryota > Metazoa > Mollusca > Gastropoda > Littorinimorpha > Ranellidae > Monoplex > Monoplex corrugatus. The sequence continues at coordinate 70,422,571 of JAPXFY010000018.1, forward strand.
CGGTTGTGTTCGGTTGTACCTGTGTGTAGTGTGTGCTTGTGCTCGTATTTTAAATAACAGTATGTTATAGTTGAGAGTCCCATCTCTGTTGAATCCATGATCAATAGTCAAGAGGATGTGGATCAACGATAACTGTGCCCGCGTTTGCTTTAATTCATTTTTTTTTTTTTATTCAGGGACTGTGTCATTTTGGTTTGATTTTATTTGAAAGTTATACGTGTTTTCAATCAAAGCGATACACATGTACAGACATACAGATAAACACACGTTACATACATACTTATGTACATACGTACATACATTACATACATATATATATAACATACTTGCATACATACATACATACATACAACATACATTGCATACTATCATAACTACATACATACATACATACATATGTACATACATATATACATACATATATACATACATACTACATACATACATACATACATACATACATACATACATACACACATACATACATACTACGTACATACATACATACATATATACATATGTCCGTAGGTACGTACGCACGCACATCATACATGCATACATACATACACATAATACATATATACATACACACACATACAAACATAACATATATACATACATACATACTTACATACATGCATATATAGGTACATACATACATATATACATGCATACGTGCACACACATACATACATACGTACGTACGTACATATCCTACATACGTAATCCATCCGTTTGTATGTAAAATTTGATATGAAACGTGACACTTACGAAAAGTGACATAATACTAAACGAATGCCAAAACGACATACTACAAACATAATGCAGTCTTTAAAGTGATGGGGTCTTTAGCGTCAGTGGTTCGTGGATTGTGTCGTTGGAGGGACCTGGTGGCTGTCTCTTTAACGGGGGGTCCCTCCTCTCAGTCTGGCTTTGCGACTGAGCTATCGCTGTGGTCAGTAGGGGGCTTAGTGGACAGTATCTTTAGTCACTGGCATCAGGACAGGCACCGAGTGACCGGGCAGGAATGCTAAATCTCTTCTGATTGGTGATTCCATGGTGGCTTCACATAGCTGGCTCCTATGAGATGATAAATATTCCGTTGAATCAAACAAACAAACAAACAAACAGACAAACAAACAACAAACAAACAAACAAACAAACAAACAAACAAGCAAACATGCAAGCAAACACATTTTTCATTTCCTGGAACTGGAAGATCGACTTTGTTGTTGTTGTAACTGTTATTGTTGTTTAAAGCCCAGCCGACTGCGTAGAGCCATATCAGGGCTGTAACCGTTTCAAAACATACAAAACGTCATCAGGAAAAAAAAAAAAGAAAAGAAAATTAGACACATATCAGTGCATCGTGCCACAATCCAAGGACATGCCCCTGGCGTCGACCATCCGTCCAATTTATCGCACAGGGGATTAAAAAAAAACAACACTCATACGAATTCAAACATACCAAGGATACCAAAAACAAATATATATAAAAAAAAAAAATATATATATAATATTAATATATATTACCATATATACTAATATATATATATATATATAAAACAGACCTAAATCACGACAAACCGCCTCCGCACATCCCACCTCCCCCCCAGCCAAAAATGCATTTTAACACATGTACCCAATTACCAATCCTAAGAGAGAAGTACGTAAGATTTTATCGAACAATACAGGTGAACGGAGCAACAGGGCAGAAAATGATAGGCAGAAATGACAGAAAGCAAAGGAACAAGGCAGAAACAAAGAGAGTGACAGAAAAGAGGACATTAAATTTTCTAGCACAGAATTTCCAGAAGGTGGGGATAATGTTTATACTGAAAGAGCCCCCGGCATCCCCACGGGGGATGGGGGTGGGGGTGATCGGTGATGGAACATGGGGTTGGTGTTGTTGAAGAGTAGGAATTAGCGGCGTGAGATTAACGCCACTAAAGATACTGACATCGCGAGCCGTGCCGACCATACGTTTCGAGACAACTGGCTGAAACAGATCAGATCAACTTTCACAGTAAACGTACATCTCAAACCACCCTTGGCATCAGGTTCAACCAACCGTTCAGAATAGATTCTGATCTATTCCAAACAGACTGCTAGCATCTTCCACCCAATCGACGCTTGGCATTGAGACGACACTCATTGACAAAAGTCAATGGCAAAACGGACAGCTTCTTAAAACGGACAGAAGATGGGGCAGATAAGGAAAACTTATGCGACTGTATTAAATACTTCGTCTCCGAATCGGAGAGTTTCATGGCTGTGCTCTTCCTGTACAGCCATGAAACTCTCCAATTTGGAGACAAAGTATTTAATACAGTCGTATCGTAGCATAAACTCTTGTTGGAGAAGTATTATACAGTCGTCGTACAGCATGAAACTCTCCGATTTGGAGACAAAGTATTTAATACAGTCATATCGGTACAGCCATGAAACTCTCCGATTTGGAGACAAAGTATTTAATACAGTCGTATCAAGTTAATGATGTTCTTTGGAATAGCCACAGCTACAGCAAACATCACAATAACACACATTATGAGGAGAAGGCAAGATATAATGCAAAGTTCCATGTCTTTAATTCCAACATCTGATAAGCATACCAGCAAAAATCGCAGTAACTTTCATTTCACATAGGTTTCAAGACAGTCGTGTAACACTGTATCAAACATACACACAGGTCTAACCTCACAGGTTCAAACGATTCCGCTCAACCGCAAGGACGGAACGGATCGTGTGTCAGCGTCTTAAAACGGACAGAAGGTGGGGCGGTTAAGAAAAAGTTTCCAAATGAAATGAATGGGCTAAATGCACTTTGTGTATACATGTGTGTATGCGTGCACGTATGTTTGCGTGTTACACGTGCATGTGCATATTTGCGTGTGTGTTGCATCTGCTTGCTTGTGTGCGTGTGTGCGTGTGTGCGTGAGTGTGTGTTTATATATATATGTATCTCTGTGTGTGTGTGTGTGTGTGGCGTGCGTGCGTGTATGTGTGTGTGTGTGTGTGTATGTGTGTGTGTGTGTGTATTAGTGCGTGTGAAGCTGCCTAGTCTAAAGCAGATGGAGTACATTATAATAATTTTGTAGGCTGTGTTTCCACGTGAGCATTTATTCTGGACTTAAAACTTTGAACTCGCTTACGTTGGCGTTCAAAAGTTCGCGCACGCTCTCACACTCTCAGGAGCACACGCACATATGTACGGATACGCTACGAAAGGAGCGTAGGCAACAATAACACAATGAACGTCAAAAAAAGGGGAAATACAAGAAATAGAATAAAAACAACAGCAACAATGAGTTTAGAAATTGAAAAATAATTGCAGCAGCAGCAGCACAAGAGTAGTCACAGCAGGCACAGCAACACCAACAACAGCTGCATCAGCAACGCAATAACAGAAAAAAAAACCACCAATTGCATTCGGAATAATCAGTGAGTGTGGCGAAGTGGTTAGTTTCGCGGATTCTTGACTGCGAGATCGTAGGTTCGAATCCCTATCAGTCCAGGAAAATAATTGTGGGACTTCTTTTTCTGCCACTGTCACGGCAGTTTTGTTCATCTTTTTATTTTTTCCCTTTTCTTCTCGTTTGGGGACAGGGGTGTTTGGTTGGGTCAGCGTGTGTGTGTATTTTTGCGTGCTTTTGCACGGGGATTGTGAACAGCTCCGTCAACTTGTGTTTGTGGCCTAAGATATGTTTTACGTGGGTCTGGTGTGTGTAAATTTTGTGTGTTTTTGGTGCTGTTTGTGTGAAGTTTTTCTGTAAACTTGTTGGCAGCTAAATCATGGATTGCCTGGTACCCGTGTGGACAGATTGTCGCGTGTTTTTGGGTGCTGTTTCTGTGAACAGGGTTCTGTGAGTTGTTTGTTGGCTTTAAAAGATAAGAATTGTGGGTGTTACAGTTTAGTTGGTGTCTGGCCTCCCTTCTGCAACAGACGGTTTGCAGTTAGGGGGGTGGGGTCTGGCCAGTTTCTGGTCAGATGAGTTTGTGTGTGTGTTTTTTTTAAGATGTAATAGTTTCGCATTAGATCCAGTTGGTGTCTGGTTCCCCTTATGCTACAGACGGTTTGTAGTTGGATGCGATAGGGCCGGTGTTTGGTCAGTCACCACGTGTAGTTGGATTTCATGTCCTAGAAGTGGGTAGAGGTCTGTGTTTGTTGGCATGTAACCAGGAGTGCGACGATGCTTGTTTTCCTCTGCTACAGACGGTATGCGGTGGGTGCAGTGGTCTGTCATTTCAATGTTGGTCAAAGTAGTTATGTGAAGTTTACAGTAGTTTTGTCTTGTTAGCATTTGACCAGGTATGAGCCGACGTCTGTTTTCCTCTGCTACAGACGGTATGCGGTGGGTGCAGTGGTCTGTCATTTCAATGTTGGTCAGTGTAGTTATGTGAAGTTTACAGTAGTTGTGTCTTGTTGGTATGCAATGGTCAGTCATTCAATTTTGTCAACATTGTTATGTGGGAGTATAGAGTATAGGTGTCGTTGTCAAGCATGTAGCCAGCAGTGAATAGTTGTCTGCTCTCCTTTGCTGTAGTTGATGTGTGGTTTGGTGGCTAGGTTGGTGTTGGTAGCTGGGTTTGTCGATATATTTACAAATAATGAGTTTTTGCTGCAGTGTCCAATCATAGCTGTTTATATACCTATGGGTCAGTAGGGGAGGTTGTGTTCGCCAGCGTGAGGGGAGAAGATCACCAGTGTCCTGCGCCAGTTGTCGTTGCTGTCCATGTTCGTCCTGGCTCTACGAGGAGGTGCACGTGTCCAAGCTCCGGTAATGTTACAAGCGTCCGAGGCAGGTGTGACTAGTGGGGCTTCTATGGCTGCGTCTTCCGGCAAGGTCGGTGGTACTTCCACGCCATGAGCCTATGGCCCAGCCGTTCTACTCGGCTCGTTTCCTTGGCGTCGCCCTTCGCAGGACTCAACGTCTGCTGCAGTGAACATCTTCGCGTTTTGGCGGTGGTTTCATCCAGCGCCTGTTCGCCATGCCAAGTGACAAGAAACTCGTTAGTGATTAGAAACCCTTGCATCGGAACGTCCTATGGACCAAAATCGTCGTATGGACTGAAATCTTCAGTGAGTGTGTGTGTTTGCTAACGTTCTATGTAATCCTGGGGTTTGAAGATGTGAAATGTATGTAAATGTTGGTTTTGTGGTGCCACCCCTAGTAATGCTTTATTTACATATGCGATTTGTGTGAATGATGGGTTGTGTTGTCTCGTTGGTTCAGTAAATAAACTTTGTGTAACTGTTA
>JAPXFY010000018.1:70440328-70445328 GCA_030674185.1 Monoplex corrugatus
ATAACAAGCTACAGACCTCATCCTCATCAGTGAGTGGCGCCGTTCCACAGCGACGTCATTTTCCCGAAGAGAGCGCCCCATGATCCATGTAAAAATAAATTCCGTTTTAACAAAAAACATCCCCCTCCCCCAAGAACCGCCCCCCCCAAACAAACAGACAAAAACAGGAACCAGAAGAACAAGAAAACCAATGTAAGCGCGTATCCAACACAACAAGACAAAACAAGCGCAAATTTTCGGCCAACCGGCCTTTGTCAAGCGCGAACGCACGGTCACAAACAGACCACAAACACCAAACAATGGATAATAAAAACGGGACTAAAATCTTCCCTGCCGCCTCGTCCAGTGGGTAAGAAGGGGACCAAATGGAATGCCCATGTCTTCATGAGCAGTAGTAAGAAGTGGGGAGAGGGGAGGCAACTATGATGTCAAAAGGGAAGTGAGATGAGTTCTGCAATTTTGAAAAAACAAACAAATAAACAAACAAACAAACAAAACAAACAAATAAACAGACAAACAAACAACAGGAATAAACAATGACACATACAAACACCAGTCCATTCCTATCCAGCCTATTTACGTGTAAGGTCACATAACGACAGATTTTTTCCCGTAGATAGAGGACTACACATGTCCAGCAGTTTTATACAAATATTTGTCCCTTTCCAGGATTGTCTAAAGTGTTTGTTTTCTTCTTCTTCTTCTTCTTCTCCTTCTCCTCCTCCTCCTCCTCTTCTTCTTCTTATTCTTCTTTCTTCTTCTTCTTTCTTGTTCTTCTTCCTTCTTCTTCTTCTTCTTCCTTCTTCTTCTTCTTCTTTTTCTCCTCCTCCTCCTCTCTCTGTCTGTCTGTCTCTCGCTGTCTGTCTCCCTCTCTCTGTCTCTCTCTGTCTCTCTCTGTCTCTCTCTGTTCTCTCTGTCTCTCTCTGTCTCTCTCTGTTCCTCTCTCCTGTCTCTCTCTGTCTCTCTCTGTCTCTCTCTCTCTCTCTGTCTCTCTCTGTCTCTCTCTGTCTCTCTCTGTCTCTCTCTTCTCTCTCTGTCTCTCTCTGTCCTCTCCTCTGTCTCTTCTCTCTCTCTCTCTGTCTCTCTCTGTCTCTCTCTGTTCTCTCTCTGTCTCTCTCTGTCTCTCTCTGTCTCTCTCTGTCTCTCTCTGTCTCTCTCTGTCTCTCTCTGTCTCTCTCTGTCTCTCTCTGTCTCTCTCTGTCTCTCTCTCTGTCTCTCTCTGTCTCTCTCTGTCTCTCTCTGTCTCTCTCTGTCTTCTCTCTGTCTCTCTTCTCTCTCTTTCTCTGTCTCTCTCTGTCTCTCTCTGTCTCTCTCTTCTCTCTCTGTCTCTCTCTGTCTCTCTCTTCTCTCTCTGTCTCTCTCTTCTTCTCTTCTCTCTCTGTCTCTCTCTGTCTCTCTCTGTCTCTCTCTTTCTCTCTCTTCTCTCTGTCTCTCTCTGTCTCTCTCTTCTCTCTCTGTCTCTCTCTGTCTCTCTCTGTCTCTCTCTGTCTCTCTGTCTCTCTCTTCTCTCTGTCTCTCTCTGTCTCTCTCTGTCTCTCTCTTCTCTCTCTGTCTCTCTCTGTCTCTCTCTGTCTCTCTCTGTCTCTCTCTGTCTCTCTCTTCTCTCTCTGTCTCTCTCTGTCTCTCTCTTCTCTCTCTGTCTCTCTGTCTCTCTCTGTCTCTCTCTTCTCTCTCTGTCTCTCTCTGCTCTCTCTGTCTCTCTCTGTCTCTCTCTGTCTCTCTCTGTCTCTCTCTTCTTCTCTCTGCCTCTTCTCTCTCTGTCTCTCTCTTCTCTCTCTGTCTCTCTGTCTTCTCTCCTCTGTCTCTCTCTGTCTCTCTCTGTCTCTCTCTTCTCTCTCTGTCTCTCTCTTTCTCTCTTCTGTCTCTCTCTGTCTCTCCTCTGTCTCTCTCTTCTCTCTCTGTCTCTCTCTGTCTCTCTCTGTCTCTCTCTGTTCTCTCTCTTTCTCTCTCTGTCTCTCTCTGTCTCTCTCTCTTCTCTCTCTCTTGTCTCTCTCTGTCTCTCTCTGTCTCTCTCTGTCTCTCTCTTCTCTCTCTGTCCTCTCTCTGTCTCTCTCTTCTCTCCCCTGTCTCTCTCTGTCTCTCTCTGTCTCTCTCTGTCTCTCCTTCTCTGTCTCTCTCTGTCTCCCCTCTCCTCTGTCTCTCTCTGTCTCTCTCTGTCTCTCTCTGTCTCTCTCTGTCTCTCTCTCTGTCTCTCTCTGTCTCTCTCTGTCTCTCTCTTCTCTCTCTTCTCTCCTGTCTCTCTCTGTCTCTCTCTGTCTCTCTCTGTCTCTCTCTGTCTCTCTCTGTCTCTCTCTGTCTCTCTCTGTCTCTCTCTGTCTCTCTCTGTCTCTCTCTGTCCTCTTCTCTCTCGTCTCTCTCTGTCTCTCTCTGTCTCGTCTCTGTCTCTCTCTGTCTCTCTCTTCTCTCTCTGTCTCTCTCTGTCTCTCTCTGTCTCTCTCTCTTCTCTCTCTTATCTTTTACAGGTGATATGTTCTGGAGCCAGTAATTTTGTATTTTGCCATGTTATTTGCGAGATAAAAATTTCTTTAATTTCTGTAAGGCAGAATTAGGAATCAGTTATGGGGAAGCAGAAAAGATAGTTTACTAAAATATCATCAGTAAGATGGCCTTAAGTTTACTAAAAATATCATCAGTAAGATGGCCGCCATTATTGATTGTGATGTGAACTCTTCCGCTACTGGATCAAGTAGGAAAAACTGAGCGACTGGTTGAGAGAACTGCTGCTGGTTTATCTCTATGTCAGATGGTTTCAGTCTCACTGTTTACGCTACCATTAAGAACAATACATAGCATTGTAAACATCATTTTTACCAGATTCCTCTCCACACTCCCAGATGTTATTGTGTCGCTTGTAGAGTATGTTGCAGAGGCAAATAGCCCAAGAAAACTAAAATGCCACATGATCATATCACACTGTAACGGTATCTGTAGTATACTGAAAAACTGAACTTTATCATCATCATCATCATCAGTCCCGTAGTCTGGTTGACCATTGGGGCACCACTGAAGATTTTGCAACCAACTTCCTCCACTCCTCACGGTCCTCAGCTTTCCGCAGAATGATATTCCATTCAAGGCCAGTCCACTCTCTGATATTGTCTTCCCTATCTTTTTCTCTGTCTGCCTCTTCGTCTCCCTCCCTGAACTGTTCCCTGAAGACGGTCTTGGCCTGTCCAGATGATCGTGTGACGTGCCCGTAGCACCTCAGTTTGCGTCTTTTCACTGAGGTCAGGAGGTCTTCATACGGCCCGATGGTGTTTTCGATTCGGGTTTTCACTTCCTTATTGGTTATATGATCTTTGTACGAGATACCAAGGAGTTTGCGGAAGCACGAAGATGAGATGAGATGAGATGAACTTTATAATGTTGTGTAAATCAGTCATTGGAGAGTCCATGAACCCTTTGACTCCCGCACCCCATCCACCAACTGCAAAGATTTAACCTTTGATTCCTTCGCCCTACTCGCCAGCTTCCTGCAGGAATCCGGTGGATAGGGTGAAAGAGTCAAAGGGTTAAGTTTTTGCTTTGCCAGCACGGTTAACAATGCAGAATGCTGGTGGACAGGGTGCAGGAGTGAAGGGGTTAACGGTTCTACCGTCTTCAAACGTTTACCTTCATTGTTTTCGCGACATAATTGAAACTACAGTATACTGGGGTACAAACCTGAAGGTGCACAGTTTGCGTTGTTCACATTGATTTATATTACTTGAGTTGATTTTTTTCTGTCTCCTAATAACAATTGCTTTGAAGTTAAATGGGGTTTAGCCCTTGACATAAGCAATAAGTGCTATAATAGACTGTAAAATGGGGTTTAGCTCTTGACATAAGCAATAAGTGCTATAATAGACTGTTAAATGGGGTTTAGCCCTTGACATAAGCAGTAAGTGCTATAATAGACTGTAAAATGGGGTTTAGCCCTTGACATAAGCAATAAGTGCTATAATAGACTGTTAAATGGGGTTTAGCCCTTGACATAAGCAGTAAGTGCTATAATAGACTGTTAAATGGGGTTTAGCCCTTGACATAAGCAATAAGTGCTATAATAGACTGTTAAATGGGGTTTAGCCCTTGACATAAGCAATAAGTGCTATAATAGACTGTTAAATGGGGTTTAGCCCTTGACATAAGCAATAAGTGCTATAATAGACTGTTAAATGGGGTTTAGCCCTTGACATAAGCAGTAAGTGCTATAATAGACTGTTAAATGGGGTTTAGCCCTTGACATAAGCAGTAAGTGCTATAATAGACTGTTAAATGGGGTTTAGCCCTTGACATAAGCAGTAAGTGCTATAATAGACTGTTAAATGGGGTTTAGCCCTTGACATAAGCAGTAAGTGCTATAATAGACTGTTAAATGGGGTTTAGCCCTTGACATAAGCAGTAAGTGCTATAATAGACTGTTAAATGGGTTTAGCCCTTGACATAAGCAATAAGTGCTATAATAGACTGTTAAATGGGGTTTAGCCCTTGACATAAGCAGTAAGTGCTATAATAGACTGTTAAATGGGGTTTAGCCCTTGACATAAGCAGTAAGTGCTATAATAGACTGTTAAATGGGGTTTAGCCCTTGACATAAGCAGTAAGTGCTATAATAGACTGTTAAATGGGGTTTAGCCCTTGACATAAGCAGTAAGTGCTATAATAGACTGTTAAATGGGGTTTAGCCCTTGACATAAGCAGTAAGTGCTATAATAGACTGTTAAATGGGGTTTAGCCCTTGACATAAGCAGTAAGTGCTATAATAGACTGTTAAATGGGGTTTAGCCCTTGACATAAGCAGTAAGTGCTATAATAGACTGTTAAATGGGGTTTAGCCCTTGACATAAGCAGTAAGTGCTATAATAGACTGTTAAATGGGGTTTAGCCCTTGACATAAGCAATAAGTGCTATAATAGACTGTTAAATGGGGTTTAGCCCTTGACATAAGCAATAAGTGCTATAATAGACTGTTAAATGGGGTTTAGCCCTTGACATAAGCAATAAGTGCTATAATAGACTGT
>JAPXFY010000018.1:70450328-70452828 GCA_030674185.1 Monoplex corrugatus
AAAAAACATGAAATCCCCTCATGCAAAATAACAGCAAATGGCACAACCTTGACACAGGTTGATAAATTCAAATACCTGGGAACGATCATTTCATCAGATGGCAGATGCACATCAGAAATAGCTGGCAGAATCGGCCAAGCCAAAACAGCATTCAAGAAGATGACAGGCATTCTTACCAACAAATGCCTGTCAATTAACATCAGGAAGAGAGTTCTTGAATGTTATATAGAACCAATACTGTTGTACGGATGTGAAGCGTGGACAGTCAACAAACAAAACCAGAACAAGATTGAGGCAGCCGAGATGTGGTTTCAAAGAAGAATGTTGAAAGTTCCATGGACAGCAAAGAAAACAAACGAGACAGTCTTGATGGAGGCAGACACAAGTAGATCACTCATAAGGAAGATTAGGAAAAGACAAGCAACATTTATAGGCCATTTTATGAGGAAGGGGGATTTGGAGCACCTGGTCACAACGGGAAAGCTAGAGGGAAAGAGAGGACCAGGTAGACCCAGGGAGAAAATGCTGGACGGACTTGCAGAGTGGCTGGGGACGAGGGGGGTGGGAGAGATGCTAGGGGCAACAAGAGATAGAGACAGATGGAAGTCCATGATCGCCAACGCCATGCTGCAGGGCATCTGATGATGATGATGATGTAGACCTTTAGGTCAGTGAAACACTTTGCTTTTCATCCCATTTATTTTTATGTGGAGATGGGTTTTGTACATATACCACACTAGGAACTGGCAAAAATAGCCACCATAGTCATCGCCAGATCTGGTCTGACCAAGTAGACGGTGAACGTCCCCTTGGGGATGCCAGAGCCTCTTTCAGTATGAATTGTATCCCCCGCCTTGTTAGAAGTTTTGTGCTAGTGGATCTCCTCTTTTCTGCCACTCTCTTTTTTCCTGCCTTGCTTCTTTGATTACTGTCATCTCTTCCTATCGTTTTCTGCATTGCTGGCCCATTCACTTGTATGTGTTCAATAAAACCTTTCATTCTTTCTGTTAGGAATGATAATTAGGCACGTATATTGACTTCATTTTTGGCTTTAAAGAATTGTGAAGTGCAGAAGTAATTTTAAGTAATTTTAAGCAATTTAGACCAGATTTTTTTTTGGTATTAGTGTCCATAGTTATGTTTGCATTTGTTTTCAGGTCTATGTTTTAAACCCCTTGGTGATCATTTGGGCGGAAAAGTTAACGCCAGGGGCATATCCTTAGATTATATGTGCCAATGAACTGATATGTGTACTTCGTTTTCTTTTCCAGATTTTTTGTTGTTGTTCATGTTCAACAAGGTGATGTGTGCATTTTTTAGATGATCACAGCCCTGACTGATATGGCTCTGCACAGTCGGCTGGGCTTCACACAATAATGATAGTAATAAAACGGCAAAGGAAACAAGTAGAAGATGTAATCACAACCCATCTGTTTCTGTCTCTTAACGTACCAATCTGTTTCTCTTTCTCTGTTTCCTAATGTTTTTCTGTCTTTCTGCTGTTTGAATGCGTGTCTGTCTCTGTCTGTTTGTCTTGTGTGTCCCTTGGTCTGTTTACGTCTATCACAGTCTGCTTGTGTGTGTGTGTGTGTGTGTGTGTGTGTGTGTGTGTGTGTGTGTGTGTGTGTGTGTGTGTGTGTGTGTGTGTGTGTGTGTGTGTGTGTTTTGAAAAAAATGCTGAAGAAATTTGAAGACCCTCAATAGTTGCATCTGAGGAACGAGGTATGTGCTGGTGTGTCTCAATAATATATATATATATATGTGTGTGTGTGTGTGTGTGTGTGTGTGTGTGTGTGTGTGTGTACATGACCGTGATACACGTGCACGTGCAAGATGTGTCAGGGAATGTTTTACCCAGTATGAATCTTTACCAAATTTGGGTCACCACTTCAAGATGGACTGGCCTTTACTTCGGTTTTTTTTATCACTTTATGTAGTCTGCTTTGATCGCATGCGTATGTCTGATGTATGAATGCGCTTTCATTTGAATTACCAAGATTTGACGCCACATAAATATTGCAATCATCGTCATTATTATTATATTAAACATTGAAACATTGTGGCTTTGATTTCACTGAAAGTAGAGCACTGACAGCATGATTTGATCAGCTAATCTTCTCTTGTTTTGATATGGTATTATTTAATTGGTACGCACCATCGCTTGTGATACTAGCAATTTTGGTTTTGGTTTTTTTCCCACCCTAGTCATTAGTGCTCAGTTGACTATAAGGATGAATGAGAATTTGAAATGGATAATTGCTGTCTGTCTGCTGTCAGTCTGTCTGTCTGGCTCTCTCTCTTCTGTCCCTCCCTCTCTTGTCTGTCTGTCTTTCTGTTTGTCTGTCTCTGTCTGTCTGTCTGTGTCTATCTGTGTTTTTTGTCTGTCTCTGCCTGTCTCTGTCTGTCTGTCTCTGTCTGTTTGTCTGTCTGTGTCTATCTGTGCTTTTTGTCTGTCTCTGCCTGTCTCTGTCTGTCTGTCTGTCTCTGTCTGTGTCTATCT
>JAPXFY010000018.1:70455328-70465328 GCA_030674185.1 Monoplex corrugatus
ATCTACATACATCCCCAGCAAAATTTACATACATCCCCAGCAAAATCTACATACATCCCCAGCAAAATCTACAAAAAACATCCCCAGCAAAATTTACATACATCCCCAGCAAAATTCTACATACATCCCCAGCAAAATCTACATACATCCCCAGCAAAATCTACATACATCCCCAGCAAAATCTACATACATCCCCAGCAAAATCTACATACATCCCCAGCAAAATCTACATACATCCCCAGCAAAATCTACATACATCCCCAGCAAAATTTACATACAATCCCCAGCAAAATCTACATACATCCCCAGCAAAATCTACATACATCCCCAGCAAACGATTGTATACGATTCATTAATCTAGATACTACCCCAGCAAACTTGACGTTTAGTTAGACATACCCCAGCATTAGATTGTTACGTTATTATCTAGATTCCCCAAAATTGTTTACTGGTATGTCTAGATTACCCCAATTTGTTTACTGTATAGTCTAGATTACCCCAATAAATTGTTTACTGGTATTAGTCTAGATATAGCCCCAGCAAATTGTATTTACTGGTATTAGTCTAGATATACCCCCACAAAATGTGTGTTACTGGTATTAGTCTAGATATATCCCCAATAAATTGTTTACTGGTATTAGTCTAGATATACCGCCAGCAAATTGTGTTTACTGGTATTAGTCTAGATGTACCCCCCAGTAAATTGTGTTTGCTGGTATTAGTCTAGATGTACCCCAGTAAATTGTGTTTACTGGTATTAGTCTAGATGTACCCCCAGTAAATTGTGTTTGCTGGTATTAGTCTAGATATACCCCCAGTAAATTGTGTTTACTGGTATTAGTCTAGATGTACCCCCAGTAAATTGTGTTTGCTGGTATTAGTCTAGATATACCCCCCAGCAAATTGTGTTTACTGGTATTAGTCTAGATGTACCCCTCAGCAAATTGTGTTTACTGGTATTAGTCTAGATGTACCCCCAGTAAATTGTGTTTACTGGTATTAGTCTAGATGTACCCCCAGTAAATTGTGTTTACTGGTATTAGTCTAGATGTACCCCCAATAAATTGTGTTTACTGGTATTAGTCTAGATGTACCCCCCAATAAATTGTGTTTACTGGTATTAGTCTAGATGTACCCCCCCAGTAAATTGTGTTTACTGGTATTAGTCTAGATGTACCCCCCAATAAATTGTGTTTACTGGTATTAGTCTAGATGTACCCCCCAATAAATTGTGTTTACTGATATTAGTCTAGATGTACCCCCCAGTAAATTGTGTTTACTGATATTAGTCTAGATGTACCCCCCAGCAAATTGTGTTTACTGGTATTAGTCTAGATGTACCCCACAAATTGTGTTTTACTAGTATTAGTCTAGATATACCCCCACCAAATTGTGTTCTTAAAGTATTAGTCTAGATAGACTCGCAGCAAATTGTGTTTTATAAGCATTTGTCTAGATATACCCCCAGCAAATTGTTTTACACGTATTGTATCCCCAGCAACTTGTGTTTTACAAATATTAATCTAGATATACCCGCAGCAAGTAGTGTTACGTGTATTGATATAGATATACCCACAGCAAACTGTGTTTTGCAAGTACTGACTAGATATTCATTTAATAAATTATTTTACATGTATTAATCTGGATATACCTCCAGCAAATGGTGTTTTACTTGTATTATTGTATATGTAGCCCCAACAAATTGTGTTTTACATGTATTAATCTAAATATATACTTACAGGAAAATGTGTTTTACGGTATTAATCTAGATCTATGTCCTCATGAAATTGTGTTTTACATCTTTTGATCTAAATACGTCCCTAGATAATATGTTTTACTTATATTAATCTAGGTATATACCCCCAGCAAATCGTGTTACATATATATTAACCTAGTTATAATCCCTCTCCCAGCAAATTGTTTTGCTTGTATTAATAGAGGTATACAGGGCTTAAAACAGGAAGAGGAAAAAAACACTGAAACTAGGGGGGGGGGGGGGGGGGGGAGGGGGCAAATCAGGGGCCATAACTTGCGCGCCGTTGCTATGAACGCTTGCAAGCCGATCACGGATGCCTTGCTCCTTTCGGTTTTTTTTTTTTTTTGACAAACGGAAATCGCGGAATTCCGCCCAGACGCGGAACGTTTTAAACGCTGGACCGTATACCTCCAGCAAATTATGGTGGTCAGTTCGGCATTAACATTCATACCATAGCAAAGCACTTTTGACAACTGGACATTTGCCTTGTTCGCTTGATGGAGCTGTCGACTCAATATAATATTTCTGAGGTCACAAGTTCAATCAATTCCCTTCTGCAACACGATCATCGTCTGCTCACTGCCCAGCTTGGCGTGCCATTCGTAGGGAAGGGGGATATCGAGTGAAGGTGGTGTCAATTTTGTGTTTCATTTAGAATCTGAGTCAGCCACCCTCTTCCCTCTCTTTCCCCCCTCCTTTCTCTCTTTCTGTCTCTCGCACGCACACACGGACACGTGCATGCACTCTCACACACGATTACTATTTCGGTTGACTACTATTTACTTTCCTATCTTTCTCACATAACAGCAAGCGTTGTTAATCTTAGGTTACTTTATACAGTACCTCTTATAGTATTATTTCTGATCTGTTTATCGAATAGAGAAATCACTCTAGAAGCAGCCGCGGAATCGCGCACGTAATGAATTCAGTTGGCGGTGGTATCCGTTGAAGTGAGTCGTAGGAATTGCGTTTTAATTTATTGATATATTTCTTTTTCAATATTCTTCGTTCTAGACAGATATGTAGATTAGCTAGTTTGAAAATGGTTTTTAGCTGAAAACTTGTAGACTATTGATGGAAAAGAAAGGATCATTGTCATTGTCCTTTCATCTCAAGGTCTTACTCAGCGAAGAACGTTTCGCAGTGGCTTGAAGAATCCTGATGATTCTTTCTTGTGGTCTTCTGAAGGTGCCAGTGAAGAAGTTCCATCCATGTGGAACAAATTTTAAATTCCAGCAATTGCAGAACAAATTGATGTTTGGTGCTGCTATTTGATGATGTGTCAGTAAATAACTGACAGTGGCAGTAGAACATATTGAAGGCTTAGCATTAAATTACTAGTACTATATTTGTTACAGTTTAGCGTCAGTAATACGTCAGGAGAATATTTCTGATGGTGTTGTATACTTACACGGTCTTTGGTGTAGGGATTAATATGACAGCAGAACGTTTTGATGGCGTAGTTTGATTGTGCAGTAGTCCATTTTTCAAAGATTAGGTTTACCATCATTGAAATATTTTGATGCTGTCATTACCAGGAGAATATCTTAAACGGTTTAGGGTTGTTCAGATGTCGTAAAACATTTTAATATATCAAAGAACATTCTTGATGGCTTACTTCTGATAGCAATGCTTTTAAAGAACATGAACGATTTTGATGCCTTAACATTGGTAGAAATGTATCAATAAAACACTTTCTATGTCTTGGAATTGGTGATATACAACATTCAGCAGGATATTTTGCTACTTTATAGATTTGCAGATACGTCGTCAGTGCAAATCTAGGTAACCTTCTTGAACATTTTTCGTGGCTTTGATATTGCATATTACATTAGTATGTAATGAGAACATTTCTCATGACTTAGATACTGATATAATATATTCTTGTGTGTCAGGAGAATATTTTTAATGACTTTGATACTGACATATTATATCAGTGACATGATTAATATATTATTATATGGGGAAAACATTTTTATGGCTTCGATAGTGATATGATACATGATTAGATCAGGAAAACATTTACATGGCTGTGACAGTGATATAATACAGTATAAGGTCAGAAAAACATTTACATGGCTGTGACAGTGATATAATACAGTATAAGGTCAGAAAAACATTTACATGGCTGTGACAGTGATATAATACATTGTAAGGTCAGAAAAACATTTACATGGCTGTGACAGTGATATAATACAGTATAAGGTCAGAAAAACATTTACATGGCTGTGACAGTTATATAATACATTGTAAGGTCAGGAAAAACATTTACATGGCTGTGACAGTGATATAATACATTGTAAGGTCAGGAAAACGTTTACATGGCTGTGACAGTGATATAATACATTGTAAGGTCAGGAAAACGTTTACATGGCTGTGACAGTGATATAATACATTGTAAGGTCAGAAAAACGTTTACATGGCTGTGACAGTGATATAATACATTGTAAGGTCAGGGAAACATTTACATGGCTGTGACAGTGATATAATACATTATAAGGTCAGGGAAACATTTACATGGCTGTGACAGTGATATAATACATTATAAGGTCAGGGAAACGTTTACATGGCTGTGACAGTGATATAATACATTATAAGGTCAGGGAAACGTTTACATGGCTGTGACAGTGATATAATACATTATAAGGTCAGGGAAACGTTTACATGGCTGTGACAGTGATATAATACATTGTAAGGTCAGGAAAACATTTACATAACTGTGACAGTGATATAATACATTATAAGGTCAGAAAAACATTTACATGGCTGTGACAGTGATATAATACATTATAAGGTCAGAAAAACATTTACATGGCTGTGACAGTGATATAATACATTATAAGGTCAGAAAAACATTTACATGGCTGTGACAGTGATATAATACATTATAAGGTCAGGAAAACATTTACATGGCTGTGACAGTGATATAATACATTGTAAGGTCAGGAAAACATTTACATGGCTGTGACAGTGATATAATACATTATACGGTCAGAAAAACATTTACATGGCTGTGACAGTGATATAATACATTATAAGGTCAGAAAAACATTGACATGGCTGTGACAGTGATATAATACATTATAAGGTCAGAAAAACGTTTACATGGCTGTGACAGTGATATAATACATTATAAGGTCAGAAAAACGTTTACATGGCTGTGACAGTGATATAATACATTATAAGGTCAGAAAAACATTTACATGGCTGTGACAGTGATATAATACATTATAAGGTCAGGAAAACATTTACATGGCTGTGACAGTGATATAATACATTGTAAGGTCAGAAAATAAAAATAAAAGCAAATGGCACAACCTTGACACAGGTTAATAAGTTCAAATACCTGGGAACGGTCATTTCATCAGACGGCAGATGCACATCGGAAATAGCTGGCAGAATCGGCCAAGCCAAAACAGCATTCAAGAAGATGACAAGCATTCTTATCAACAAATGCCTATCAATTAACATCAGAAAGAGAGTCCTTGAATGTTATATAGAACCAATACTGTTGTACGGATGCGAGGCGTGGACAGTCAGCAAGCAAAGCCAGAGCAAGATTGAGGCAACCGAGATGCGGTTTCTCAGAAGAATGTTAAGTGTTCCATGGACAGCAAAGAAAACAAACGAGACAGTCTTGATGGAGGCAGACACAAGTAGATCATTCATAAGGAAGATTAGGAAAAGACAAGCAACATTTATAGGCCATTTTATGAGGAAGGGGAATTTGGAGCACCTGGTCACAAGGAGAAAGCTGGAGGGAAAGAGAGCACCAGGTAGACCCAGGGAGAGAATGCTGGACGGACTTGCAGAGTGGCTGGGGATGAGGAGGGTGGGGGAGATGCTGGGGGCAACAAGAGATAGAGATGGTTGGAAGTCCATGATCGCCAACGCCATGCGGCAGGGCACCTGATGCATCGATGATGATGAAGG
This sequence comes from Monoplex corrugatus, assembly GCA_030674185.1. NCBI lineage: Eukaryota > Metazoa > Mollusca > Gastropoda > Littorinimorpha > Ranellidae > Monoplex > Monoplex corrugatus. The sequence goes on from JAPXFY010000018.1 coordinate 70,461,018, forward strand.
TCAGAAAAACATTTCCATGGCTTCCATTGTGATACAAAACCTTATTATATCTGGAAAACATGTTCATGACTTCGATACTCATATGATACATCATTACGTCAGCATATAATACAGTATTATGTCAGCAGAACATTTCTCATGACTTTGAAATCATGTAAAACATGATTGTATCAGGAAAACAATTGTCTTGGCTTTAATACTGATGTGTTGTTTTCTTTTGTTATGAGAACGTTTTTCATGGCTTTGATACTTGTGCATTACGCGAGCAGAATTGTTCATTATGTATATATTACGTCAGAGGATCATTTTTATGACTTTGGTATTGATGTATTACGTCAGCAGGACATTTTTGATGGCTTTGATACTGGTATGTGACGTCAGCAGGGCCTTTCTAAAGACTGGGCATTGGTAATATGAAATCAGACCATTTTTGATGGCACGAGTTAGTAATCTTGCCTCCCTATCACTAAACCTCTGACGACTTGGCGTTGGTAGAGCAGCTCCCTGGGGAAACCTGTGACGGCTATTATTGTGTATTTTTGGCTCTTGGCCCTTCAGAATGGAGGCAGGAAAGGTCAGCGTGTGGGCAAAAACACATCAGAACTTATCCTGCACACTGTTCAACGGCCATTTCTCACGCAGCCTGAGGCATTAGAATGGCGATTTAGGAGACTATCTTTTTTGTCGCTTCTTCTCTGTTTGATGCTGTTTATATGTCTTTGTGTGTTTTGTCTGTCTATCTGTCCTCTCTTCTCTGGGGTTTGTCTCTCTCTGTCTTTGTGTATATGTTTGTGGGTTTTTTTGTTGCCTGTTTTCTTTTTCTGGTTAATGTTTTCTGTCTTTTGTGTCTGCCTGTGTTCTCTCGTTCTGGGCTTTATCCGTTTGTTTATCTTCCTGTATATTTGTCTAGCTGTCTTGTTCTCTTTGTTTTACGCTGCTTATGTCTTTGTATTTGTCTTCTTTTTTTTCTAGACTTTGTCTCTTTGTTTGCATATGTGTACGTTTATCTCTTTTCCTCGGTCGTTCTTTGTCTGTTTGATGTTCTTTGTGTCTTTTTGTGCCTGTCTTTCTGTCTGCTCTTTTTCTGGGCTTTGTCTGGATTTTGTTTTAATCTTTGTATGTTTATGTGTTTAATCCTTTTTCAGTTTTCTTTTTATTGATATTGTTTTTGTGTCTGCTTCTCAGTCTGTCTGTGTTTTCTTTTCTGGGCTTTGTCTCTGTGTTTGTTTTTGGTTGTTTGTTTCTTTGTCTTCTTTTTCTGTTTCTGCTCTTTTTTTTTTTTTTATCTATCCTTGTCTGTGTGGTTTTCTGTTTGTGTTTTTCTTCGTCCTCGTAAGTCGTATGTATGTGTTTTTTTTTTTGACTAGTGTTTGATGCTAATTATGTGTGATTTGTATTTGTTTGTTTTTCTCTTTCTGGGCTTTGTCTCTTTGTTTATGATTATGTGTTTGATTTCCTTTTGTCTTTGATGTTGTTTATGTCGTTTGTGTCTGTTTGTCTTTGGAAATGTCTCTTTTTTGTCTTCTTTTTTTGTTTGATAATGTTTATGTCTTTGAGTCTGTCTGTTTGTCTTTGTATTTGTATGTCTGTCTGTTTGTTTTGATAATATTAATGCCTTTGAGTCTGTCTATTTGTCTTTGTATATGTCTGTCTGTTTGTTTGTTTTGATAATATTTATGTCTTTGAGTCTGTCTATGTGTCTTTGTATATGTATGTCTGTCTGTTTGTTTTGATAATATTTATGTCTTTGAGTCTGTCTATTTGTCTTTGTATTTGTATGTCTGTTTGTTTGTTTTGATAATATTTATGTCTTTGAGTCTGTCTATTTGTCTTTGTATTTGTATGTCTGTTTGTTTGTTTTGATAATATTTATGTCTTTGAGTCTGTCTATGTGTCTTTGTATTTGTATGTCTGTTTGTTTGTTTTGATAATATTTATGTCTTTGAGTCTGTCTATGTGTCTTTGTATTTGTATGTCTGTTTGTTTGTTTTGATAATATTTATGTCTTTGAGTCTGTCTATATGTCTTTGTATATGTCTGTCTGTTTGTTTGTTTTGATAATATTTATGTCTTTGAGTCTGTCTATATGTCTTTGTATATGTCTGTCTGTTTGTTTGTTTTGATAATATTTATGTCTTTGAGTCTGTCTATATGTCTTTGTATATGTCTGTCTGTTTGTTTGTTTTGATAATATTTATGTCTTTGAGTCTGTCTATGTGTCTTTGTATATGTCTGTCTGTTTGTTTGTTTTGATAATATTTATGTCTTTGAGTCTGTCTATATGTCTTTGTATATGTCTGTCTGTTTGTTTTGATAATATTTATGTCTTTGAGTCTGTCTATATGTCTTTGTATATGTCTGTCTGTTTGTTTGTTTTGATAATATTTATGTCTTTGAGTCTGTCTATATGTCTTTGTATATGTCTGTCTGTTTGTTTGTTTTGATAATATTTATGTCTTTGAGTCTGTCTATATGTCTTTGTATATGTCTGTCTGTTTGTTTGTTTTGATAATATTTATGTCTTTGAGTCTGTCTATATGTCTTTGTATATGTCTGTCTGTTTGTTTGTTTTGATAATATTTATGTCTTTGAGTCTGTCTATTTGTCTTTGTATATGTCTGTCTGTTTGTTTGTTTTGATAATATTTATGTCTTTGAGTCTGTCTATGTGTCTTTGTATATGTCTGTCTGTTTGTTTGTTTTGATAATATTTATGTCTTTGAGTCTGTCTATTTGTCTTTGTATTTGTATGTGTGTTTGTTTGTCTTGTTTTTCTCTTTGATGTCGTTCACGTCTTTTGTGTCTGTCTGTCTGCCTGTTTTCTCTTTCTAGGCTTTGTCTTGTTCGTCTTTTACAGGTTTGTCTGTTTCTTCTTTGTTCTTGTTCACTGCGATGCTGTTAAGGTTGTTGCATCTTTTTTTTAATCTTTTTCCTGTTTGTCTCTTTCTTTGTCTTTAGGTGGGTTAGTCTAATTTTCCCCCCTGTTTCTGGTTTTTGCTGCTTATAAATTTGTGTCTGTCTTTCTGTGTTAGTATTTTGTTGTTGTCTCTTTGTTCACGTAGTTTGTCTTTATGTTTGTCTTCTGTTTCTGTTTGGTGTGTTATTTGTCTTTATGTCTGTCTTCTGTTTGTCTTTGGTGTGTTATTTGTCTTTATGTCTGTCTTCTGTTTGTCTTTGGTGTGTTATTTGTCTTTATGTCTGTCTTCTGTTTGTCTTTGGTGTGTTATTTTTTTTGTCTTTGTATGTGTCTTTCTGTCTGTATTCTCTTTTTGTTTTTCTTTTTTTTTGTCTTTGTGCGTCTGTGCCTGTCTGTGAATCTGTATTTCTGTATTGGCTTTCACTCTCTGCGTCTGTTTCTGTGTGCGTGTGTTTTTGACTGTATCTCCATGTTTGTGTCTGTCTCTGTGGTGTGTGCGTGAGTGTGTGTGTGTGTGCACGTGTGTGTGTACGTGTGTGTGTGTGTGCGTGCGTGCGTGTATGTGTGCATGTACGTGTGTGTTTGTGTTGTGTTTTGTGTGCGCGTGTGCGTGCGTGCGTGTATGTGCGCGTGTATGTGTGTGTGTACGTGTGTGTGGTGTGTGTGTGTGTGTGTGTATGTGTGTGTGTGTGTGTGTTCGTGTACGTGTGTGTGTGTGTGTGTGTGTGTGTGTGTGTGTGTGTGTGTGTGTGTATGTGTGTGTGTGTGTATGTGTGCGTGTACATGTGTGTGTGTTCGTGTACGTGCACGCTCAGACACATGTTGCATGTGTATCGTTCTTCCCAGGGACATCCATGATGGTGCAAGTGGGCATATTAAAGAGGGAGAGGAAAAGAACAAAGCATCTTTCTTGTTTGCCTAATGTTCACTATAGTACATCTGTGTTCTGATAACTTTACTGGTTCAGTTCATTTCAACCCTTTGACTCCCGCACTCTGTCCACCAGCATCCTGCATTGTCAACCATGCTAGCAAAACAGGAAGCTGGTGGATAGGATGAGGGAGTCAAAGGGTTAAGTTTTTGCAGTTGCTGTGTAGGGTACGGGATTCAAAGGGTTAAAACGTCCCCCTCCCCCCCTCCCCCCCCCCCGGGTAATTCCATATACCTACTACTAAAATCCTACATGATGAATTTTCTATCATTGCCCTATTATGATGAATTTTTGTATCATTACCCTATCGAATGCATTCTTTTTATTTTCATCCATGTGAGTATTTTGAAAACATTTTCATTACCTAACAGGTTTTTTTTTTAGATTAAAAAATTCTGCACGTCTGTTCAGTTATTTGGGATCGTCGTAACTATTCTTTCTTGAAATATAAATGCAACGTTTAA
>JAPXFY010000018.1:70485328-70490328 GCA_030674185.1 Monoplex corrugatus
GCGCACACGCGCGAAGGGGGTTTAGGCACATGTAAGTCTGCACACATGTTGACCTGGGAGATAGGAAAAAGTATCACCACCCTTTTGAACCTGGGAACGATCATTTCATCACACGGCAGATGCACATTAGAAATAGCCGGCAGAATCGGCCAAGCCAAAACAGCATTCAAGAAGATGACAAGCATTCTTACCAACAAATGCCTATCAATTAACATCAGAAAGAGAGTCCTTTGAATGTTATATAGAACCAATACTGTTGTACGGTAGTGAGGCGTGGACAGTCAACAAACAAACCAGAACAAGATTGAGGCAGCCGAGATGTGGTTTCTCAGAAGAATGTTGAGAGTTCCATGGACAGCAAAGAAAACAAATGAGACAGTCTTGATGGAGGCAGACACAAGTAGATCACTCATAAGGAAGATTAGGAAAAGACAGGCAACATTTATAGGCCATTTCATGAGGAAGGGGGATTTGGAGCACCTGTACAGCTGACACGGTAACCAGGGAGAAGCTGAGATTAAGGCTGGACGAGGGGAAGAGCTAGGGAACGAGAGATAACAGAGACCATGGTAAGCCATGCGGCAGGCACTGATGAGAAGATGATGATTGGATGATGATGAGTGATGATGTAGAGATGTGATGATGATGAAGAAGAAGAAGAGAGATGAGAGATGATGAGAAAGAGAGAAGAGAGATGATGAGATGTGATGATGATGGGGTGGATGAGAGAGAAAGATGATAGGAGGAAGAGACGAGAGAAGATATGAGATGTGTGAGATGATGAGATGATGGTCAGTGAGAAGAGATGTGGGATGAGGGAACGAAGATGATGATGATATGAAGATGATGATGATGATGATGATGAAGATGATGATGATGATGATGATAGAGATGTGAGATGATGAGAGAGAGATCGATAAAGATGGAGACGACGAGATCGAGAGATGATGAATGTATGATGATGATATGATGACGACGATATGGACGAGAGACGATGAAGTGAGACGACGAAAAAAAAACCCACCCTGTACACAGCGGACGGAGATGTCTAGGCACAATGAACACAGGACCTTCCGAGTGAAATCCGCCTTTATCCGCTGGACTTTTTAACGTGATGTTAGCCCTGATATGGCTCTAGTTGTCGGCTGGGCTATCATCATCATCATCAGGTGCCTTGCCGCATGGCGTTGGCGATCATGGACTTCCATCTGTCTCTATCTCTCGTTGCCCCTAGCACTCCCCACCCTCCTCGTCCCCAGCCGCTCTGCAAGTCCGTCCAGCATTTTCTCCCTGGGTCTACCCGGTGCTCTCTTTCCCTCCAGCTTTCCCGTTGTGACCAGGTGCTCCAAATCCCCCTTCCTCACAAAATGGCCCATAAACGTTACCTGTCCTTTCCTAATCTTCCTTATGAGTGATCTACTTATGTCTGCCCTCATCAAGACTGTCTCGTTTGTTTTCTTTGCTGTCCATGGAACTCTCAACATTCTTCTTAGAAACCACATCTCGGTGGGCTATAAGCAATATGAACTCGAACTGTCTGCTTGACGAACGCGCCCGTGAGGAAGTTAGGAAGGTGTGGGTTTACATGTACATGGCACACCACTGTGATGGGGGGAAAAAGCAAGAAAATAAGACAACAATTACGAATAGGAAATGTAATTAAGCAGAAAAAACCCCATTCACAACATTCACTTCTTATTTCCCTTTTCTGCGTTGAGCCAGTGCTGTTTGGGATGTGTGTGGCACGTTATTTTTGGTGACGGTTAACATCGTACAAAGATTAATATCTGCACACTCTGCATATTTCGTCTTCATTGGGTACTGTGTCTTCTTTCCTTTGATAAGCACCAACGATCAGCTTGGATCGTGATCATTGCGTAAACGTGTGTGTGTATGTGTGCGTGTGTGCTTGCGTGCGTGCGTGCGTGCGTGCGTGTGTGTGTGTGTATGCGTGCGTGCGTGCGTGTGTGTGTGTGTGTATATATATATGTGTGTGTGTGTGTGTGTGTGTGTGTGTGTGTGTGTGTCAGCACGCAGGCATGTGTGTTCTTCTTTCCTTTGATAAGCACCAACCATCAGCTTGGATCATGATCATTGCGTAAACGTGTGTGTGTGTATGTGTTCGTGTGTGCTTGCGTGCCTGCGTGCGTGCATGCGTGCGTGTGTGTGTGTGTGTGTGTGTGTGTGTGTGTGTGTGTGTGTGTGTGAGTGTGTGTGTGTGTGTGTGTGTGTGTGTGTGTGTGTGTGTGTGTGTGTGTGTGTGTCAGCACGCAGGCATGTGTGTTGTATCCGTGAAAAGAACATTTTGCCAGCGACAACATTTTTGTTGCTATCTGTTGTATCAGGTGTGCTGAATGCATGCTGCACACAGATCTCTGTTTATCGTCATATCTGAAAGACTAGCACTCAGTCCATCACTCAAGGTGTGCTAGACGGGAAGAGAACTCCCTGTGGGATTTACTATTCTGAACCAGAGCTTTTTTTTTTGAGTTCTAACTTTATACAAGTTCTTTCAACTAGTAAGGTACCACTACACCATAAACTGTGTCTATGGGAAACAGGGATAATTTTGAATAAGCTTCCACTTCATCATGAATTGGTATGTGTAGATCTGTGGCAAATTGTGGTACTTTTAATTAGTAGGCACACACACAAGATGCTGAGCTAGGGTACGATCAAACCTGTTATGTGAATGACCTTTGAACCTTGTCATCTGCTTTGTCACACACGCACACGCACACACACACACGCACACACACACACACACACACACACACACACACACACACACACACACACACACACACACTGTTCCAACATATTCTCTCTTTTTTTGTCTTCTCTTTCCTCTCCCCTCTTGTTGCTTACGTTTCTCTTTCACTCGCTTTGTATTACTCTGTCTCACACTTTTTTTCTTTTTTTTTTTTATTCACGTGAAGATCCCTACCCCTGCTACCAATTTGGAGATCTTGCCAGCACATAGTCTGTGCGCAGTCCTAGGAAGTCTACCAGATGTATGCTGGCAGCTATGACATCATCATCAAATACAGAACCGAATAAAGCATCGGTTTCTCACAATTCTTTAAAATTATTGAAGGGTTCTACAAAAAAATTTCTTCGCTAGTCCTCGTATACTCTTAAGAGTGGTAGGACTTTAAAGCTCACTCAACTAACTAATCATCACCAACTGGGAAGACCTTGCCTGCAACAGAGCAACCTGGCAATAGCAAGGCACACAGGGCACAATCACCTTTGAACAATACAGGAAAAAAAGGGGGCAACTATCTACTATTCAACAAAAGAGGAACCAACAGAAGCAGAGCCCAAGGTCACAGGACTCCTTCCCATGCAGTGCCTGCCTGCGAAAGAACATGACTGTACCTCCAGGATCAGTGTTGTATCCCATATGAAGGTCCACTCCACGTGATAAGGATCAATATGCTTAGTTATCTGTCAGATCGACAGGGGAGAATCCGTCATTATCATCTTACTCATCCTCTCATTATCTGGTGTCACGTGATGTCACGTACTGCCATATGGTTTCATATGTTGTCAGGGTGGGGTGGGGTGGGGGTTGTTACGGAAGGTAGAAATTCAGTTTGACACACAAACATTTTTTCTTTTCTTTAAGTCTTCCCCTTTTAAAAAAAACAAAACGAGGAGATTATTAATGTCAACTGGTGAGGGATGTGTGTGTGTGTGTGTGGTGTGTGTGTGTGTGTGTGTGTGTGTGGTGGTGTGTGTGTGTGTGTGTGTGTTGTGTGTGTTGTCGTTCGTTCGTTGCTTGATTTAACGTCTTTTCACTATAAGTGATATTAGACGGATGTGTGTATGTGTGTGTGTGTGTGTGTGTGTGTGTGTGTGTGTGTGGTGTGTGTGTGTGTGTGTGTGTGTGTGTGTGTGTGTGTGTGTGTGTGTGTGTGTGTGTGTGTGTGTGTGTGTGTGTGTGTGTTCGTTCGTTCGTTCTTTGATTTAACGTCCTTTCACTATAAGTGATATTAGACGGATGTGTGTGTGTGTGTGTGTGTGTGTGTGTGTGTGTGTGTGTGTGTGTGTGTGTGTGTGTGTGTGTGTGTTTTCTGTGTCTGTGTGTGCATTGTGAGAAAGAGAGAGAGAGAGAGAGAGAGAGAGAGGAGAGAGAGAGAGAGAGAGAGAGAGAGAGATGTACAAAGAAGATTTTCTCAGCTCTTGATGGGTGGATATTGACTAAATTTTGGTGAAAGGGTGGGACTGGCGAAAACATAAGTTGTGTGTTTTAAAAGGCAATGATTTAAGGTTAATCCTTTGACTCCTGCACCCTGTCCACCAGCATCCTGCATTATCAACCATGCTGGCAAAGCAAAGACATTACCTTTTGACTCCTTCACCCTGTCCACCAGCTTCCGGCAGGATAAGGTGAGGGAGTCAAAGGGTTATGATTTTTGCAGAGTCAAAGGGTTATGATCACACAGTTTAAAAAAAAAGTGCGTTAAATTAGCATTTTAGTGAGGAAGATGAGAAAACAGCACATTTTCAGGAACTTCTGACGATATTTGGAATCTGTTTTCATTGTGGAAAGTCAGCAAGCAAAGCCAGAGCAAGATTGAGGCAGCCGAGATGTGGTTTTTCAGAAGAATGTTGAGAGTTCCATGGACAGCAAAGAAAACAAACGAGACAGTCTTGATGGAGGCAGACACAAGTAGATCACTCATAAGGAAGATTAGGAAAAGACAGGCAACATTTATAGGCCATTTTATGAGGAAGGGGGATTTGGAGCACCTGGTCACAACGGGAAAGCTGGAGGGAAAGAGACGCCAGGTAGACCCAGGGAGAGAATGCTGGACGGATTTGCAGAGTGGCTGGGGATGAGGAGGGTGGGGGAGATGCTGGGGGCAACGAGAGATAGAGATGGTTGGGAGTCCATGGTCGCCAACGCCATGCCGCAGGGCACCTGATGATGATGATGATGATATCATGATGATGATGATGATGATGATGATGATGATGAATACTCTCCCATT
>JAPXFY010000018.1:70495328-70500328 GCA_030674185.1 Monoplex corrugatus
AAAGACAGGCAACATTTATAGGCCATTTTATGAGGAAGGGGGATTTGGAGCACCTGATCACAGCGGGAAAGCTGGAGGGAAAGAGAGCACCAGGTAGACCCAGGGAGAGAATGCTGGACGGATTTGCAGAGTGGCTGGGGATGAGGAGGGTGGGGGAGATGCTAGGGGCAACGAGAGATAGAGATGGTTGGAAGTCCATGGTCGCCAACGCCATGCGGCAGGGCACCTGATGATGATGATGATTCTAATATATTTTGTGTCTTTATGTTATGTAACGTATTCATGCATTGCGTTATAGTCATATTCACATTGTGTCTTGATAACATAGTACTGCAGTGTGGGATGTGTTTGGTACTCCTTGGTAATTAGATTCAAAGTGTTGTTCTGGCAAGACTATTGTTGTTGTTGGGTTACGTGGTGTAAGGTACATTAGCTTGTATTGTATTATATGTGACCCTCCACCACAAAATCAATCTTAACTCGCAGTCAGTCGAACAGCACCAGGAACTGAAAAGGTGACTGAGGGTCTGTCTGGGGTGTTTTGACTTTTTCTCAAAATTGATTTCTGTAGACTATAATCTATCCCCCACAGAAATTTTTTTCTTGAAAAAATGTTATTAATCAATTTAAATCGTTATTTTAACGCGTTGATCGCAGCAGAAAGAACGCAATTTCCTACCAAAAGTACCTATTTTTGTCTCTTATCATGAACCGTAACGAGTACAGTACCCGCACATGTAATATGCTGATGGAAAGCTCTTTGGTACACCTTTCAGATAATGACGCGAAAATTAGAAACAAACTGGGTCAAAGCCACTAAATCAAGAAATTTAAGGAAAATGTGTAGGACAGCATACAAGAACTTTAGAGGCCATTTTCTCAAAATGGCCGTCATACAACTTAATGACTTTAAACATACATAACTTCTACATTTATTTGAGTACAAGCTTTATTCAAGTAACAAAATAATAGCAGAATGTACTTTCCAGTGATATGCATATCTCAAAATGCCCAAAATGCTAGTTAAGGCTGATTTCGTGGTGGGAGGTCACATATTTATTTTACACTTCGATCGTGCTCGTTTGATTGATATGTGAGTAATGACATCAACTAGTCATTATCTTTAAACTTTCAATATTCCTTTTCTCACATTGAACACAGCAGCAGGGAAGTTTCAGTCTTTTTCTCAACATTTTTTGTATCTAGTGTTTGTTTGTTTGTAATCTTACGCTTGACAAAGGCCAGTTGGCCGAAAATTTGCGTCTGTCTTGTCTTGTATTAAATACGCGTTAGTATTCTTCTTTCGTGTTTTTTTCTGGTTTCAATAGTTTAATTATATGCTGTAGTCTATCGGGGCAAAGGCAAAGATGGAAAAGGTGCACACTGCTTGAAAACCAGAGGGATTTTTTTAGTAACACTACATTAATTCCATATGCATTCCATCCAAATCTGTTGCAATGATCTGGTAAACACTTTGAGTCTGTGCAGAAGCGGTCGCGCAAAGAAGATCTCAAGGATTAGGAGAAATGACATTGATTCTGTGTACGAAACACGAAACTGAGACTGTTAAAATGAAAAATGATTGATTTAATAAGATGAGCAAAAACAAATCCACTTTGGCAGTAGTCAATCCACTTCCTGCACAAGGTTCTGAGTTTGGAGTTCTTAGTTTGTTCTAGAGGGATTCTTTACATGAAAACAATTCTCCTTCAAGAGGGCTTTTTACATGAAAACAATTCTCCTTCAAGAGGGAATTCTTTAAACCATGAAAACAATTCTCCTTCAAGAGGGATTCTTTACATGAAAACAATTCTCCTTCAAGAGGGATTCTTCACATGAAAACAATTCTACCTTCAAGAGGGATTCTTCACATGAAAACAATTCTCCTTCAAGAGGGATTCTTTACATGAAAACAATTCCATATATATGTTTCACGCAAACCTGCTGATAGTTATCTGGTAGATTCCACGAGTATTTGCAAAAACCTTTGTGCTGGCAATGAGGTGGGGTTGAGGTTTGAAAACAGAATCAATGAAACCAAGAGAATGGAATGATTATATTTGTAAAAGCATACATTGTGTGGTGGTGGCCTTCGATTTAATGTCTATTCACTAAAGTGATTTCAGACAAAAAAATAAAAACAAAACAAAAAACAAAACAAAACAATAAAATAAAAGAAAAAAAAAAAAAAGGAGGGGGGGGGGGGGGGGGAATACAGGAGGAGTGAAGAGGGTATTTGAAAATTTGTCTAATTTTGATGTTGAGTTGATGTCATGTGTGTGTGTGTTGTGGTGTGTGTGTGTGTGTGTGTGTGTGTGTGTGTGTGTGTGTGTGTGTGTGTGTGTGTGTGTGTGATTGTGTGTGTGTGTGTGTGTGTGTGTGTGTGTGGCGCGCGCGCACGATGTGTGCATATGCGGAAACAGGTCATGTTTTGATTTGTAGACTGGGGTTGAACTTGAGACCCCAGATGTTGAGTCCACGTCTCTACATAAAACGGTCACTAGTCCCATGTCATAAGAATGACGGGCAGATTGATGGGCAGCCGTAGAAATGACTGATACGTCAACATGGGTAGCAACAGGCCAATATTGTTGCTGACCGCAGTTGAATTCGTGATATAGATATCAAGTTCATGGCTGTAACGTATCCGTCAGTCCAGCCAGCTCTCTATGTGGCAAGTGGTGTCAGCATGCTTTCAAGTGGTATCACAGAGTTTTATTTATTTATTAATATACAGGGGGGGGGGGGGGGGTGCAAAAATAGGTATACAGTAAGTATCACATCATTATTATAATGCTTAATTCCGCTCTCGATTAGAGGAGTGTGTGAATACCGACGGCAAGCAATTTGAGTGTCTGAGGGATTCAAGGCTGTGCTTGTTATTACATGTATATGCAATATTCATTTGTTTGTATAATAAATGCAATGAGTATTGTACATGTTTCTTTTTTCATAACTGTATACCTACTTTTGCACCCCCTGTATGTATTTATTCATGTATCTATTTATTTATCCATTTCTTTGTTGATGGGGGGTGGAGTGGAGAGTAATGTTTATGTTTAATTCTTCTTTTATTTGTCGCAATGGATTCACTGCGTAACATTTGGACTTCTCTTTCTAGGGAGGTAATTTTACCACAGTGTAGTAGCACCAGTATCTTTTTTCTGTCTGCATGTATTTTTTTTCTCTCTATGAAATTGCATTTTTCGACAGAGTTTTGTCAGGGATAACTTCCCTCTTGTATGTATTATTTTGTAAGGTGTTAGTACATGTGCACACAGGAACTCATTTATCATGTGAACTTAGTTGATCATGTCAGCTGCAAAACTAGCGCCCAAACTCCCACTTTATTTCTATTGTTGTTGTTGTTGTTCGTCCGTCGTGATCGATGATGACCAAGGATCATCACGATTCATATGTCCGGCTGTGACTGATGAGGCCGATTCGTGCGCGGAAGGCTCGGCCGCAGATGAGACACATGTGTTCTGCTGGATTGTGGATTTCGGAGTTGGCTCGGGATTTACGCAGCTCTCGTTTCTTTTGTGCTCCACCCTTTCTTTCTAACAGAGGATAAAACTCCATGACCAGCGATTAACCAGACCAGCACTTCTAACATTCAAGGGGCATGCATTGACCACACAGCACAATTCCAAACGCACCAACATATCAGATGCCATATGAGGAGGCAGTTTGTGGAAATTTGACCTAACTTATGGGTTCTATAATTATACCTTTACCTATCTTCATACCAATCTGTCATTGAAACATTAAAAAAAAAATCGGTCTTTTTGTTGTTGTAATGTAATGGATCTCTTCGACAATCAGTAACTACCTTGCAAGTCCTGTTTGATGTTAGATGAAATTGTGATGGTGTCTGATGGATTCATGTGGTGTCGGTATTGTGATGGTGTCTGATGAATTTCTGTGGTGTCTGATGGTATTATGATGGTGTCAGATGGTATTGTGATGGTGTCAGATGGTATTGTGATGGTGTCAGATGGTATTGTGATGGTGTCAGATGGTATTGTGATGGTGTCAGATGGTATTATGATGGTGTCAGATGGTATTGTGATGGTGTCAGATGGTATTGTGATGGTGTCTGATGGATTCCTGTGGTGTCAGATGGTATTGTGATGGTGTCAGATGGTATTGTGATGGTGTCTGATGGATTCATGTGGTGTTAGATGGTATTGTGATGGTGTCAGATGGTATTGTGATGGTGTCTGATGGATTCCTGTGGTGTCAGATGGTATTGTGATGGTGTCAGATGGTATTGTGATGGTGTCTGATGGATTCATGTGGTGTTAGATGGTATTGTGATGGTGTCTGATGGTGGATTCATGTGGTGTCAGATGGCATTGTGATGGTGTCTGATGGATTCCTGTGGTGTCAGATGGTATTGTGATGGTGTCAGATGGTATTGTGATGGTGTCTGATGGATTGATGTGGTGTCAGATGGTATTGTGATGGTGTCTGATGGATTGATGTGGTGTCAGATGGTATTGTGATGGTGTCTGATGGATTGATGTGGTGTCAGATGGTATTGTGATGGTGTCTGATGGATTCCTGTGGTGTCAGATGGTATTGTGATGGTGTCTGATGGATTGATGTGGTGTCAGATGGTATTGTGATGGTGTCTGATGGATTGATGTGGTGTCAGATGGTATTGTAATGGTGTCTGGTGGATTCATGTGGTGTCAGATGGTATTGTGATGGTGTCTGATGGTATTGTGATGGTGTCTGATGGATTGATGTGGTGTCAGATGGTATTGTAATGGTGTCTGGTGGATTCATGTGGTGTCAGATGGTATTGTGATGGTGTCAGATGGTATTGTGATGGTGTCAGATGGTATTGTGATGGTGTCTGATGGATTGATGTGGTGTCAGATGGTATTGTGATGGTGTCTGATGGATTCATGTGGTGTCAGGTGGTATTGTGATGGTGTCTGATGGATTGATGTGGTGTCAGATGGTATTGTGATGGTGTCTGATGGATTGAT
>JAPXFY010000018.1:70505328-70510328 GCA_030674185.1 Monoplex corrugatus
GCTTAGTGTTTCATAGGTCCTCCTGCACTCCCTTCTTTGAGCTTAGTGTTTCATAGGTCCTACTGCACTCCTTCTTTGAGCTTAGTGTTTCATAGGTCCTCCTGCACTCCCTTCTTTGAGCTTAGTGTTTCATAGGTCCTACTGCACTCCCTTCTTTGAGCTTAGTGTTTCATAGGTCCTACTGCACCCCCTTCTTTGAGCTTAGTGTTTCATAGGTCCTACTGCACTCCCTTCTTTGAGCTTAGTGTTTCATAGGTCCTACTGCACTCCTTCTTTGAGCTTAGTGTTTCATAGTCTACTGCACCCCTTCTTTGAGCTTAGTGTTTCATAGGTCCTACTGCACCCCCTTCTTGAGCTTAGTGTTTCATAGGTCCTATGCACTCCTTATAATAATATAATAATAATTACAATATTATTAGCGCAATCTTGTTAAAATCAATCTAAGGTCGCACACCCGCCGCACGACTGCAGCACAGCTCGCAGCACTACAACCACTTCACCATTCACACACACACACAAACACACATAACACGCATGGCTATAATGTGGTGAAAGATAAGCATAAGAATAAGCAAGAAATTATGAAGCCTAGCATATATCTAATTATATATTTATAACCATGTGATTCCCCTACTGGCGGAACAGGCTGCAGAGGGGGGGTGGGGAGGGGGGGGGTTGAGTGAGGTTAGGATTTTATGCAGAGAGAAAGGTGAGTTTTGAGAGCGGACTTGAAGGAACAAAATAGGTTGCTGACGGACTGAGAGAGGAAGTTCGTTCCAGGACGTGGACCAGAACAGAGAAGGCTTGTGGACCATAGGTATTGAGCTTAGTGCGTGGAAAGCGAAAAGTCAGAGGATCGGAGCAGAGCGGAGGGTACGTGAGGGAAGATAGATCTCAGTAGGCTTGACAGTTAATCGGGGCTGCGTTATTGAGCTTTTGTAGCACATGGTGTCTAGTAATAATAATAATATAATAATATATTTTATTTATATAGCGCAAAATCTTGACAAAATCAAATCTAAGCGCTGAAGCAGACACACACGCACGCACGCACGCACGCACGCACACGCACGCACCACATACACACACACACACACACACACACACACACACACACACACACACACACACACACGCTATGGCTATAAATGGGGAGAAAGAATAAAAGCAATAAAAGCAAGAATAAAAGCAATGGAAAATTATAGAGAGCATAGCATATACAATTATATATTAAACCATGTGATTCCCCTCTGAGCGGGAAGGGCAGGGGGGGGGGGGGGGGGGGGGGGTTGAGTGAGGTTAGGATTTTATGCAGAGGAGAAAAGGTGAGTTTTGAGAGCGGACTTGAAGGAGGGCAAAAGTAGGTTGCTGACGGACTGAGAGAGGAAGTTCGTTCCAGGAGCGTGGACCAGAAACAGAGAAGGCTCGTGGACCATAGGTATTGAGCTTAGTGCGTGGAAAGCGAAAAGTCAGAGGATCGGAGGCAGAGCGGAGGGTACGTGAGGGAAGATAGATCTCAAGTAGGCTTGACAGGTAATCGGGGGCTGCGTTATTGAGGCTTTTGTAGCACATGGTGTCTAGTTTTACTGTATATGCGCTCTTGATTGCGGGAGCACAGTGAAATTGTGCCAGGAGAGAGATATGTGGTCAGCTTTTTATCTTATTGAAGTTACAAGGCGTTACAGCACTTGTTTTGAATGGGCGTAGGATGTGAATGGTGAGGCAGAAGACCAGACAGGAGTGAATTGCATAGTCGATGCGAGACATTATAAAGATGAAACAGTTTTGCAGTTGTTTCGACAGAGAAATACTTCTGATCAGGCCTTATAGATGGAGATGATAGTAGCAAGATCTGGCAGTTTGAGCAAACAAAGTTGTTCAGAGAGGTAGAGTCAATGCAGACACCAAGTTTTTAGCTGAATCCAGAAATTGGGATGAGTGTACATAATGGGAGAGAAAAGGAGGAGTGAGAAAGTTTCTGACGTGCAGTGAGGATAGCTTCTGTCTTGTCGTCATTAAGCTGAAGTTTGTTGAACGATCATCCAGTTCTTAATGTCGAGTACACCCCAGTGGGCGAGTCAAAGGCGCTGTATTTATAGGTGAGTCACTGTCTGAAGTTGGTGTCATCAGCATAGAGTGGTGTTTTATAGGTGGGAGTTGATGATGGTGGACAGGGGAGGAGGTGTAAAGAGTGAGGGAAAAGGGCAAGGAAGATCCTTGTGAAACCAAGGTCAGGTATGCCAGGATTGAGAAGTCGTGCCATTGATGAGAGACAGTTTGTTTTCTGTTGAAAATCGAAGTGAAAAGAGGATCGAGGCAATGTAGGAGATGCAAAGTATGATGAAGCTAGATAAGGAGGAATACCATGTAATGGTATCGAGGCTGCAGACAGATTTTGAGCTTAGTGTTTCTAGGTCCTACTGCACTCCTTCTTTGAGCTTGTGTTCTAGGTCCTCCTGCACTCCTTTGTACATTTGTAGACCATGCCTGCACTAGGATTTTGTGCAGGCTGGAAGGTCTACAGATCTTGATTTCTATTTGGGTGAGGCTACGGACTGTTGAGTGCGATGAATTCTCTGCAGGACTCCTTTACTTTAGGAAGGAGAGATGATCACTGGTATTGATCCTCCTTTTGCTTTGCTTTTGTGTGTGTGTTTGTGTGTGTGGCTGTGTGTGTGGAGTGGTGTGTGTGTGTGTTGTTGTTGGTGGAGTGTGTGTGTTGTGTTTATAATGGATGTGTGTGTGGTGTGTATGTGTGTGTGTGTTATATGTATATAATATATTTTATATAGTGGTGTGTGTGTTTTAATGTGTGATATATATTATATATTATATATATAAAATGTGGTGTGTGTGTGTACACGCGCTTTTATGGGAGTATCAGTGTTTGGTGGGACGAGCGCGCGCGCGGCGTGTGTGTGTGTATGCGTTTTTATGTGGAATATGTGTCATGTTTGTGCATTACTTGGATGTGTATTCTGTGTGTGCGTGTTTGTGTATGTATGTATGATGTATGTATGTTGTGTGGTGTGGTGTGTGTGTGTGTGTGTGCATTACTTAAATGTGGATGTTATGTGTGTCTGTGTGTGCGTGCGGTGTTATCATCGACATGTAAGGATATGTGGTAGTGTAAAGGTTTGTGTGTAGTGATGTGCGTGCGTGTGTGTGTGTGGTGTGTGTGTGGTGTGTGTGGTGCAGTGCGTGGTGCGTGTGTGTGTGTTGTGTGTGTGTGTGTGTTGTGTGTGTGTGGTATGTGCATTAGCGCCTATGAAGCGTATTACTATGTCGCTTGCATACGCAACATGTGTAAGTGCGTGCGCACAGAGCAAGGACCCGAATTGTATTGTGAAAACATGGGTGCTCTGGAATGCGATCCACAACAGGTGTCGGTGTAATAATGGTCACAGCCAAGTGATCTCACTAATGGCAGTCATGTGGCACATTCTATTGATAAAGTCACTTAATTTCACTCTTGATGTGCATAGAATCTACTTTGCTTCTATCTTTTAGCATCCGCCACCTGTTACTTAATTGTATGTCGATTTGTCTGTGTGTGTGTGTGTATGTCTGTCTCGTATTGTCGATCAGTCTGTGTCTGTCTGTGTGTCTGTGTCTAACGTGTGTGTCTTTCTGTCTGTGTCTGGCTGTCTGTCTGTTTTTGTGTATGTCTGCTTTGTTTGTCAATGTCTATCATTGTCTACTTCTGTCTGTCTGTCTGTCTGTCTCTCTGTATGAACGAGTGCGTGTGTGCGTGTGTGTGTGTGTGTTTCCGTCTGTGTATGTCTGTGCGCTGCATGTGTATATCTGTTTGTGTGTATCTATTTCTGTGTCCCATCTGTCTGTGTGTCTGTCTGCCTGTGTACGTATCTCTGTCTATCTGTCTGTAGACATCTGTCTGTATATCTGTATCTGTCTGTCTGTTTGTCTGTCTATCTATGCATGTCTGCAGCTGTGTCCGTCGGCCTAAGTATGCTTGTATCTTTGTCCTTGTCTGTTTGTCTTTGTCTGTGTGTGCATCTATCTATGTGTTATGTCTGTGTGTGTGTATGCCTTCCGGTGTTTGCATCTGCATATGTCTGTGTACGTGTTTTTTTTTTTATCTCTGTGTCTGTGTTTGTATCTTTGTCTGTGTGTATGTGCCTGTACCTACGTCTGTGTGTGTTTGTATCTGTGTGTCTTTGTGTGTTTGTGTGTTTGTATCTGTGTGTGTTTGTGTGTTTGTATCTGTGTGTGTTTGTGTGTTTATATCTGTGTGTGTTTGTGTGTTTGTATTTGTGTGTGTTTGTGTGTTTGTATCTGTGCGCCTTTGTGTGTTTGTGTGTTTGTATCTGTGTGTCTTTGTGTGTTTGTATCCGCCTTGCTGTATCTGTCTGTGATTGCGTCTGTGTCTGTCTGTGAATGCGTCTGTGTCTGTCTGTGATTGCGTCTGTCTCTGTCTGTGATTGTGTCTGTGTCTGTGATTGTGTCTGTGTTAGTCTGTGATTGTGTCTGTGTCTGTGATTGTGTCTGTGTCTGTGATTGTGTCTGTGTTAGTCTGTCTGTGATTGTGTCTGTCTGTGATTGTGTCTGTGTCTGTGATTGTGTCTGTGTTAGTCTGTTTGTGATTGTGTCTGTCTGTGATTGTGTCTGTGTCAGTCTGTGATTGTGTCTGTATCTGTCTGTGATTGTGTCTGTATCTGTCTGTGATTGTGTCTGTGTCTGTCTGTGATTGTGTCTGTGTCTGTCTGTGATTGTGTCTGTGTCTGTCTGTGGTTGTGTCTGTGTCTGTCTGTGATTGCGTCTGTGTCTGTCTGTGATTGTGTCTGTGTCTGTATGTGATTGTGTCTGTGTCTGTCTGTGGTTGTGTCTGTGTCTGTCTGTGGTTGTGTCTGTGTCTGTCTGTGGTTGTGTCTGTGTCTGTCTGTCTCTTTGTCTTTTTTATTCCTTCATCTGTTTCTCTCGTTTTCCTACTCTGTTAACCTCTTTTTCTCGTAAGTAGCTCCTATCAAGTGATTTAGATG
>JAPXFY010000018.1:70515328-70525328 GCA_030674185.1 Monoplex corrugatus
CATAGGTAATGGTCATAGGTGATGGTCATAGGTAATGGTCATAGGTGATGGTCATAGGTGATGGTCATAGGTGATGGTCATAGGTAATGGTCATAGGTAATGGTCATAGGTGATGGTCATAGGTAATGGTCATAGGTGATGGTCATAGGTAATGGTCATAGGTGATGGTCATAGGTAATGGTCATAGGTGATGGTCATAGGTAATGGTCATAGGTGATGGTCATAGGTGATGGTCATAGGTGATGGTCATAGGTGATGGTCATAGGTGATGGTCACAGGTAATGGTCATAGGTGATGGTCATAGGTGATGGTCATAGGTGATGGTCATAGGTGATGGTCATAGGTAATGGTCATAGGTGATGGTCATAGGTGATGGTCATAGGTGATGGTCATAGGTAATGGTCATAGGTGATGGTCATAGGTGATGGTCATAGGTGATGGTCATAGGTGATGGTCATAGGTAATGGTCATAGGTGATGGTCATAGGTGATGGTCATAGGTAATGGTCATAGGTGATGGTCATAGTAATGGTCATAGGTGATGGTCATAGGTGATGGTCATAGGTAATGGTCATAGGTGATGGTCATAGGTAATGGTCATAGGTGATGGTCATAGGTAATGGTCATAGGTGATGGTCATAGGTGATGGTCATAGGTGATGGTCATAGGTGATGGTCATAGGTAATGGTCATAGGTGATGGTCATAGGTGATGGTCATAGGTGATGGTCATAGGTGATGGTCATAGGTGATGGTCATAGGTGATGGTCATAGGTGATGGTCATAGGTGATGGTCATAGGTAATGGTCATAGGTGATGGTCATAGGTGATGGTCATAGGTGATGGTCATAGGTGATGGTCATAGGTGATGGTCATAGGTGATGGTCATAGGTGATGGTCATAGGTGATGGTCATAGGTAATGGTCATAGGTGATGGTCATAGGTAATGGTCATAGGTGATGGTCATAGGTGATGGTCATAGGTAATGGTCATAGGTAATGGTCATAGGTGATGGTCATAGGTGATGGTCATAGGTGATGGTCATAGGTAATGGTCATAGGTGATGGTCATAGGTGATGGTCATAGGTGATGGTCATAGGTGATGGTCATAGGTAATGGTCATAGGTGATGGTCATAGGTGATGGTCATAGGTAATGGTCATAGGTGATGGTCATAGGTGATGGTCATAGGTGATGGTCATAGGTGATGGTCATAGGTGATGGTCATAGGTGATGGTCATAGGTGATGGTCATAGGTAATGGTCATAGGTGATGGTCATAGGTGAGGTCATAGGTGATGGTCATAGGTGATGGTCATAGGTGATGGTCATAGGTGATGGTCATAGGTGATGGTCATAGGTGATGGTCATAGGTGATGGTCATAGGTGATGGTCATAGGTAATGGTCATAGGTGATGGTCATAGGTGATGGTCATAGGTGATGGTCATAGGTGATGGTCATAGGTGATGGTCATAGGTGACTGAGAGGTGGCAGAGGACTGAGATAGACACCTCAACTCCTGTCGGGTCAGCATCGTGAGACCTGTGCCCGTCTCCTTTCCTGTGCTGCTTAATTAACCCTTTGACTCCCGCGCCCTATCCACCATCAGCAAAAAGTTAAACCCTTTGATTCACTCACCCTATCCACCAGCTGCCTGCAGGCATCAAAGGGTTAAGTTTATGAAGATGGTTGATAGGATGAGGGAATCAAAGGGTTAAGTTGTTGCTTTGCTAGCATTGTTGATACTGCAGGATGCTGGTGGCCAGGCTGCGGGAGTCAAAGGGTTAACCTATCCCAGCCCTCAATTAAGTTGATTTGATTTGGTTACATTGATGTGATCGAATTGATTTGATTTGGAAAGATTTGAATAGATCCAATTGGATCGACTGATTGAGTTGATTTGATTAACTTGAACCTAATCGACTGAATTGATTTGGTTGAATTGAATTTGAGTCGATTTGATGGAATAGAAGTAATTGGGTTGAATTGAATTGAGCAGCAGCGTCAGTTATCGGTTTGGAGCCGAGTGGACAGGAGACTGCGCGCTTACAAAGTTTTTTTCTTGAGTCTGATTCGAACCTGTGCGGGCAGATTGGAGGGGAAGAGGTTTACCGCTTAGCCCAACAAGCTTCCATTTGTGTTTAGGTGACGTGAATTTATTTTTGCTTATCGTGGGCCTGAAGATAGTTTATACCCAGTTGTTGTGCTTGACAAATTGCTCTTCACTCTTTTGTCTTTACAGACTAGACAGCCGCTCGTTTTAAACTCATGCAGTTAGCATCAGATGCTGGGTTTGCGCGTGAGTGCGTGGTGTGTGTGTGTGTGTGTGTGTGTGTGTGTGTGTGTGTGTGTGTGTGTGTGTGTGTGTGTGTGTGTGTGTGTGTATGTGTGTGTGTGTGGTGTGCGTGCGTGCGTGGGCATATATATACATACATATATATATATATATATATATATGTGTGTGTGTGTGTGTGAGTGTTTGTGTGTGTGTGTGTGTGTGTGTGAGTGTTTGTGTGTGTGTGTGTGTGCGTGAGTTTGTTGTGTGTGTGTGTGTGTGTATGTGTGTGTGAGTGTTTGTGTGTGTGTGTGTGTGCGTGAGTGTGTGAGTGTGTGTGTGTGTGTGTGTGTGTGTGTGTGTGTGTGAGTGTTTGTGTGTGTGTGTGTGTGCGTGCGTGCGTGGGCATATATATATATATGTATATATATATATATATATGTGTGTGTTTGTGTGTGTGTGTGTGTGTGCGTGTTTGTGTGTGTGTGTTTGTGTGTGTGTGTGTGTGTTTGTGTGTATGTGTGTGTGAATGTGTGTGTTTGTATATATATGTGTGTGTGTGTGTGTGTGTGTGTGTGTGTGCATGTGTGTGTGTGTGTGTGTGTGTGTGTGTGTGTGTGTGTGTGTGTGTGTGTGTGTGTTGATGACAAATTGCCAAGCGGGTAAAAAGGAAAAGGAAGGGGTCATGTACGCCATTAAGACTTGACATGAAACAGCTCCTGTGCAGAAAAGTGTCATAAAAGTCAGGTGAAGAGCGAGATGACGGTGGCTAATACCAGGCTGAGGGCGGAAGATAAGGGCGTTAAAACCACACTTAAGGTAAAGAAATAATAGCAGGGTTAAAACTGGCACTCAGCGTGGGTTGGAAAAAGCGTCAAAAATCACGCCCAGAGTGGAACAAAGAAAAGTATTGAAAGCCCACACACACACTCACACTGTGGTGTAAAATATGATCAAAATTTTTGGTTGAGCGGGTAAGGCTGTATAATTATTAGATTACTGCACTTTTGTTCAACAAGCTCATAGTCGTGGGTTGTTGGCTATAGTCGCTTTTTCACCGAGCAGTGTGTGACGGAAAGAAGTTCCCAGCAGGCAGATGGTAGTAGTGTGGGTGGCGAGGTGCCGGTCTGGGCCAGTATCCAGCGTCCATCGGTGCTCCCTGTACAGAACGCTTCTGGAAGTGTTAAACTCACTCGACGAGCGCAATGGTCAAGTGGGCAAGACGACAGACTCTCAATGAGAAGGGGTTTGATTCTGCCGGGGTACTGACTGTATGTGTAGATAGATGGTACTGACTGTATTTGTAGATAGATGGTACTGCCTGTATTTGTAGATAGATGGTAGTGCCTGTATGTGTAGATAGATAGTACTGCCTGTATGTGTAGATAGATAGTACTGCCTGTATTTGTAGATAGATGGTACTGACTGTATTTGTAGATAGATAGTACTGACTGTATTTGTAGATAGATGGTACTGCCTGTATTTGTAGATAGATGGTAGTGCCTGTATTTGTAGATAGATGGTACTGCCTGTATTTGTAGATAGATGGTACTGACTGTATTTGTAGATAGATAGTACTGCCTGTATTTGTAGATAGATGGTACTGCCTGTATTTGTAGATAGATGGTACTGCCTGTATTTGTAGATAGATGGTACTGACTGTATTTGTAGATAGATGGTACTGCCTGTATTTGTAGATAGATGGTACTGCCTGTATTTGTAGATAGATGGTACTGACTGTATTTGTAGATAGATGGTACTGCCTGTATTTGTAGATAGATGGTACTGCCTGTATTTGTAGATAGATGGTACTGACTGTATTTGTAGATAGATGGTACTGCCTGTATTTGTAGATAGATGGTACTGCCTGTATTTGTAGATAGATGGTACTGCCTGTATTTGTAGATAGATGGTACTGACTGTATTTGTAGATAGATAGTACTGCCTGTATTTGTAGATAGATGGTAGTGACTGTATTTGTAGATAGATAGTACTGACTGTATTTGTAGATAGATGGTAGTGACTGTATTTGTAGATAGATAGTACTGCCTGTATTTGTAGATAGATGGTAGTGACTGTATTTGTAGATAGATAGTACTGACTGTATTTGTAGATAGATAGTACTGCCTGTATTTGTAGATAGATGGTACTGACTGTATTTGTAGATAGATGGTACTGACTGTATTTGTAGATAGATAGTAGTGCCTGTATTTGTAGATAGATAGTACTGCCTGTATTTGTAGATAGATGGTACTGACTGTATTTGTAGATAGATGGTACTGACTGTATTTGTAGATAGATGGTACTGACTGTATTTGTAGATAGATAGTACTGACTGTATTTGTAGATAGATGGTACTGACTGTATTTGTAGATAGATGGTAGTGCCTGTATTTGTAGATAGATGGTAGTGCCTGTATTTGTAGATAGATGGTAGTGACTGTATTTGTAGATAGATGGTAGTGACTGTATTTGTAGATAGATGGTAGTGCCTGTATTTGTAGATAGATAGTAGTGCCTGTATTTGTAGATAGATGGTACTGACTGTATTTGTAGATAGATAGTACTGACTGTATTTGTAGATAGATGGTACTGACTGTATTTGTAGATAGATGGTAGTGCCTGTATTTGTAGATAGATAGTAGTGCCTGTATTTGTAGATAGATGGTACTGACTGTATTTGTAGATAGATGGTAGTGACTGTATTTGTAGATAGATGGTACTGACTGTATTTGTAGATAGATAGTACTGACTGTATTTGTAGATAGATGGTACTGACTGTATTTGTAGATAGATAGTACTGACTGTATTTGTAGATAGATGGTACTGCCTGTATTTGTAGATAGATGGTAGTGACTGTATTTGTAGATAGATAGTACTGCCTGTATTTGTAGATAGATGGTACTGCCTGTATTTGTAGATAGATGGTACGCTGTATTTGTAGATAGTGGTAGTGACTGTATTGTAGATAGATGGTACTGACTGTATTTGTAGATAGATGGTACTGACTGTATTTGTAGATAGTGGTACTGCCTGTATTTGTAGATAGATGGTACTGACTGTATTTGTAGATAGATGGTAGTGACTGTATTTGTAGATAGATGGTAGTGACTGTATTTGTAGATAGTGGTACTGCCTGTATTTGTAGATAGATGGTACTGACTGTATTTGTAGATAGATGGTACTGCATGTATTTGTAGATAGATAGTACTGACTGTATGTGTAGATAGATAGTACTGCCTGTATTTGTAGATAGATGGTACTGACTGTATGTGTAATAATAGTACTGATGTATTTAGATAGATGTACTGACTGTATTTGTAGATAGATAGTACTGACTGTATTTGTAGATAGATGTACTGACTGTATTTGTAGATAGATGGTACTGCATGTATTTGTAGATAGATGGTACTGCTGTATTTGTAGATAGATGGTAGTGACTGTATTTGTAGATAGATGGTAGTGCTGTATTTGTAGATAGATGGTAGTGCCTGTATTTGTAGATAGATGGTAGTGCCTGTATTTGTAGATAGATGGTACTGACTGTAATTTGTAGATAGATGGTAGTGACTGTATTTGTAGATAGATGGTACTGACTGTATTTGTAGATAGATGGTACTGACTGTATTTGTAGATAGATGGTAGTGACTGTATTTGTAGATAGATGGTACTGACTGTATTTGTAGACAGTGGTACTGACTGTATTTGTAGATAGATGGTACTGACTGTATTTGTAGATAGATGGTACTGACTGTATTTGTAGACAGATGGTAGTGCCTGTATTTGTAGACAGATGGTAGTGACGTATTTGTAGATAGATGGTAGTGACTGTATTTGTAGATAGATGGTACGCATTGAATAGATGTATGACTGATTTAGATAGATGGTACTGACTGTATTTGTAGATAGATGGTAGCGACTTTCCCGACTCCAGGTCTAGTCGAGTGCAGATACCTGTTCGAGTCTAAACCTCCTTCGTGTGTATATGCACACAGAAACATTAGATACCTGTTCGAGTCTAAACCTCCTTCGTGTGTATATGCACACAGAAACATTAGATACCTGTTCGAGTCTAAACCTCCTTCGTGTGTATATGCACACAGAAACATTAGATACCTGTTAGAGTCTAAACCTCCTTCGTGTGTATATGCACGCAGAAACATTAGATACCTGTTAGAGTCTAAACCTCCTTTGTGAGTATATGCACACAGAACATTAGATACCTGTTCGAGTCTAAACCTCCTTCGTGTGTATATGCACACAGAAACATTAGATACCTGTTAGAGTCTAAACCTCCTTCGTGTGTATATGCACGTACAAACATTAGATACCTGTTCGAGTCTAAACCTTCTTCGTGTGTATATGCACGCAGAACATTAGATACCTGTTCGAGTCTAAACCTACTTCGTGTGTATATGCACGCAGAACATTAGATATCTGTTCGAGTCTAAACCTCCTTCGTGTGTATATGCACGTACAAACATTGGATACCTGTTCGAGTTTAAACCTCCTTTGTGTGTATATGCACACAGAAACATTAGATACCTGTTCGAGTCTAAACCTCCTTCGTGTGTATATGCACGTAGAAACATTAGATACCTGTTAGAGTCTAAACCTCCTTCGTGTGTATATGCACGCAGAAACATTAGATACCTGTTAGAGTCTAAACCTCCTTTGTGAGTATATGCACGTACAAACATTAGATACCTGTTCGAGTCTAAACCTCCTTCGTGTGTATATGCACGTAGAAACATTAGATACCTGTTAGAGTCTAAACCTTCTTCGTGTGTATATGCACGTAGAAACATTAGATACCTGTTAGAGTCTAAACCTTCTTCGTGTGTATATGCACGTAGAAACATTAGATACCTGTTAGAGTCTAAACCTTCTTCGTGTGTGTATGCACGTAGAAACATTAGATACCTGTTAGAGTCTAAACCTCCTTTGTGTGTATATGCACACAGAACATTAGATACCTGTTAGAGTCTAAACCTCCTTCGTGTGTATATGCACACAGAAACATTAGATACCTGTTGGAGTCTAAACCTCCTTTGTGTGTATATGCACACAGAAACATTAGATACCTGTTAGAGTCTAAACCTCCTTCGTGTGTATATGCACACAGAACATTAAGTCCTCTGAGTGATGTCAGGGTCCCGTGACTTATGGAGACATGAAAACACCCAACTTGCATGCCAACCAAAAATGGCATACGCTGACTGTGCTGCAACGTACCGCAGGCATGTGAATTGTCCGCCAAAACGCAAATTTCTGCCACAGTGAAATCAGTTTTCTGTGAAAACGAAAAACTGTTTGCAGGAAAAGTAATTTGGGATACAAGAAAAGAAAAGCACTGGTTTAGGATGTCCTCGAAAAGCTTGGGACTTGGTTTCCGTGCAGCTGGCCTACAAGCTGGTAAAGACAGTGATCGTGGCTATGCTGGCTGCTTGGCTAACTCTCTCGTGCAGGTTAAAATGTTGAACGCAGCTGCCACATCCTTTCAGCTGCATTGTCAACATGTTGGCCCTTGTTGACATTGGTAAGGTGGAAAAGTTTGAGGCAGAAGTGAACATACACATCACATCACCTGAGATCCACACAACATCATCATCATCATCAGGTGCCCTGCCGCATGGCGTTGGCGACCATGGACTTCCAACCATCTCTATCTCTCGTTGCCCCTAGCATCTCCCCCACCCTCCTCATCCCCAGCCACTCTGCAAGTCCGTCCAGCGTTCTCTCCCTGGGTCTACCTGGTGCTCTCTTATCCACACAACAGCACATGCTATACGTGTGGGTGCATTCTCAGCATATATTGATACGACACAGTTCCCTTTGATTACCCCGCACCATGGGAGAGATTTTAAACTCTGGCAACAGCAGGACGGACATTAGGACTTACACTGTCATTGAGACAGTCAGACACAATCTTGCTGCTAGGAATACCACTGCAGTTGAATTTTTCCAGGAAAGATCCTGTTCAAGAACCAGTCTCCAGAATGCTGACAGAAAAAAAAGCAGAGGTCGTTGTTGATCAGTGAGAAAAGAAAGAAAGTAAACAGAGAGATAGACTTTGAAAACAAAGTCCTGGAGCTCCTGTACAAAAGCTTGCTTCAAAACAGCTGACAAACGGAAGGTCGTGGAACGGGGAGAGGAGGACAGAGAACAAAATGCCACTTCAACAATTGTAAGAAAAAGGCCTGACTTACAGAGCGAGAGTTTCACAGCCAGACAAGAAGAAGCAGAAGGCATCCACAACTGACGATTGTATTGCTAATGTTTCCATCGAGGCGGCAGTCTTTTCCTTTTTACCCGCTTGGCAATTTGTCATGAACACACACAGACACACACAGAGACACACAGACACACACACACAGACACACACACACAGAGACACACACAGAGACACACACAGACACACACACACACAGACAGAGACACACACAGACACAGACCCACACAGACCCATACAGACACACACAGACACACACACAGACAGACACACAACACACACACACACACACACACAGACACACACACACACACACACACACACACACACACACACACACACACACACACACACACACAGAGCAAGGAAACTGAACGCTAGATAAGACAGTGAACATTTTTTATATTGAACTGGTACAATATGTG
Organism: Monoplex corrugatus; assembly: GCA_030674185.1. NCBI lineage: Eukaryota > Metazoa > Mollusca > Gastropoda > Littorinimorpha > Ranellidae > Monoplex > Monoplex corrugatus. The sequence goes on from JAPXFY010000018.1 coordinate 70,524,256, forward strand.
CTTGACGAAAAAAAAAAGTTTTGTTTGTTTGTTATTAACGCTGTAACTTGTGCTTCTGTTTTCAGTTCTTCAGTTAACACACAATATGGATAGTTTCTTTTTTTTAACCTGGCACAATACCTGCATGGCTTAAAAACGTGACTTCGTGATATTGTAACATGAGCTTCTGTTTTCAGTTGTATCACCTTGAGAAGACCTGGGAGACTTTGTGCAAAAAAACACCACACAATATAGATTATGTTGAGGCCGCTTCGGTTGCCAGAAGTGACTTTATCATTATACTCACAGATGCGAAAGCACTATACTATTTGCTTACCTTACTGTGTGAGCTATGAAATTTGAGAAACATGTCTTGTGAACATTGTAATGTCTAAATATGTATATGTGCGTGCGTCCTCGCGTCGTTTTATTTCTGACGTGTGTGTGTGTGTGTGTGTGTGTGTGTGTGTGTGTGTGTGTGTGTGGGTGTGGGTGTGGGTGTGCGTGTGTTTGTGTATGAAGTGAGATTCAGAGGGAGGGTGTGTGTGTGTGTGTGTGTGTGTGTGTGTGTGTGTGTGTGTGTGTATGTGTGTGTGTGTGTATGTGTGTGTGTGTGTGTGTGTGTGTGTGTGTGTGTGAGAGAGAGAGAGAGAGAGAGAGAGAGAGAAAGAGAGAAACTGAAACTGAAACTGAAACTGAAAATGGTTTATTGCCATTGACATTTCAGTCCTTGTGGCAAGGAGCATAAAACAAAGTCATTAAATTTTACGGCGACGTTTTTGCGAAATAAAGATTTATAAATATAGTCATGGCTGACATTACACCCATTTAATTTTTTTTCCCTAATAATGAAGAAAAAATTGAAGGAAAAAAGTTGAACAAAAAGTTGAACAAAAAGTTGAAGAAACAGTTGGCCACTCGACTTAATTAGTCATATAAGTAAGAGAAAGACCCAAATCCGGCAAATAAACATAAGAACAGTATAAAGTGATATCTTCACTGAAGATAAACTTACGTTAATCTATTGCTGTGTTGTTTTCTTTCTCCGACTTTTCCAAGCAAGGGCGATAAATTTAGCAAGGGATTTTTGATAT
>JAPXFY010000018.1:70532828-70542828 GCA_030674185.1 Monoplex corrugatus
CACACACACACACACACACACACCACACACACACACACACACACACACACATTTCTAAAACCTGAACATTCGTCTGGTTTCACAGCACAATTGTCCGTAGACGTCGACATCACAAGGACGAGAAAGTAAGATGGGAAGGGCATGTTTACGATCCTGTTTGTATGTAAGCGACTCTCATAGAATTGGTTCTGTCTTAGTAAGCTGTGCGACTGAATCAATACTGAAGGAAGAAACCCTTTCAACAACGCCCATATCAAATCCCACATTGACTCTGTACATGTATAGTCTAGGATGGTTGCTGCAAAATTTTAATGATAAAAAAAAATCTGTACCTAGACTGTTTACGATAACCTTTACTATTGATGATCATTGCTACCTGGTTCGACGTTTTACCATGGATGACCATATTCATAAATATTTGAATAACGTGAAAGCACAAAGCAGAGTCACTGGTTGATTGTGCCTTCAGTCTGGTTTACCATAGATTACTAGAAGCAGAGTCACTGGTTGATGGTGCCTTCAGTCTGGTTTACCATAGATTACTAGAAGCAGAGTCACTGGTTGATTGTGCCTTCAGTCTGGTTTACCATAGATTACTAGAAGCAGAGTCACTGGTTGATTGTGCCTTCATAACTGATTTAATAAACGTAGAAAGCAGAGTCACTGGTTGATTGTGCCTTCAGTCTGGTTTACCATAGATTACTAGAAGCAGGTCACTGGTTGATTGGTGCCTTCAGTCTGGTTTACCATAGATTCTAGAACAGCAGTCACTGGTTGATTGTGCCTTCAGTCTGGTTTACCATAGATTACTAGAAGCAGTCACTGGTTGATTGGTGCCTTCAGTCTGGTTTACCATAGATTACTAGAAGCAGTCACTGGTTGACTGTGCCTTCAGTCTGGTTTACCATAGATTACTAGAAGCAGGTCACTGGTTGATTGTGCCTTCAGTCTGGTTTACCATAGATTGCTAGAAGCAGTCACTGGTTGATTGTGCCTTCAGTCTGGTTTACCATAGATTACTAGAAGCAGTCACTGGTTGATTGTGCCTTCAGTCTGGTTTACCATAGATTACTAGAAGTATGTACGAACCAGAAAAGCACAAAAATTCAACCAGAATGTGTATTTGTTATATCAAAATAATAGAGAGAATAATGCACAATACGTAGGACTAACAAAAAACAAACAAACAAACAACACAAAACAAAACAAAAGTAGACAACTCTCTCCCTCCCTTCCTCTCTCTCTCTTTCTCTCTATCTTCTCTGTCTCTCTCTGTGTACAAGTTGTCTACTGTTTAACAACAACAAAAAGTAGACAACTCTCTCCCTCCCTTCCTCTCTCTCTCTTTCTCTCTATTTTCTCTGTACAAGTTGTCTACTGTTTAACAACAAAAAAGTAGACAGCTCTCTGTCTCCCTTCCTTCCTCTCTCTCTCTTTCTCTCTATCTTCTCTCTCTATCTCTCTCTGTACAAGTTGTCTTCTTTTTTTGTGCTAAGTGTTCTGCATCTGTTCCTTCTTGTCTTTTAAATAGCTTGGCAAAAAACATTGACTAAACATTTGCACCTGTCTTGTTTTGTTATATCAGACATGGGTTCTGATTCTACTTTTGTTAACTTTTCAGATTCGTGTTTTTCTTGAACGCTGGCAGTCACTTTGATTCAGATTTTATCAGCACGTTATAGTGTGGAAGCACAAGACTGTTTATAAAAACAAAATCTTGCTTGTAACAACGTTACTATGAACAGTAATTACAATCTTGCTCAACAGTTTGCCATGAGCGTTTGAATAAGATAAAAGCACAAAATCGGGTATGTGTGGCATAAAGACAAAAAAACAACAACAAAACAAATAAAAACCAACAACAACAAAAAACGAACAAAACAAACACACACACACACACTCACACACACCACACACTCACACACACACACACACTACTACACCACGCACGCACGCAGACAGACAGACAGACAGACAGACACACATCACCACCAGCATACACACACACACACACACACACTTTTATCCACTCATTTGTTAAAATGAGAGAGAGAGTGAGAGCGACAACGAGCGAGCGAGCGAGCGAGCGAACGAAATGTTTTATTGTGTTAGGCTTTAAGCCCATTCACAAGGGTACATGGGGATAGGGATGGGTCGTTAAACAGTGGGGGTAGGACTTCGCGACATGGCAACCAGACACGGCATTACGATATATACACATTCATGTACATTATCACTGTCTGTTTACAGTCCATCGAACATGAACGATAAAAATAATTAATGGCAGGGATAACGAATTTTTTCAACTGTCATACATCATGTATGTCACAGCCACTTTCATGATGGATCCGGACATTTCCCATTGTCGACGGGGTCTGTACCCAGGTTCACCTCTCTGCCTTCATGACAAATCCAAAGACATCCTTCCATCTTCCTTTCCATTTCTTTAAGGGACTCTAGTATTTGCTGTGTAGTTACCTCCTCTGAATGATCATCGCCATGCACACGCTCGCTGACACCCGAAGCACTTCCGTACCTAACCCCACTTTTCGCCTCAGGACTGATTTCCACTACGTTGCTACATAACAGGGCACTGTTCTCAGAATGTGTCACGGCTTCCTCACATGCATCCACAACCACGATCTTAAGTTCCTCAGTGTCATCAACTGTCATTCCTTCATCTAACACAGGCTCCAACACATCACTCACTGTCTCTGACTGTGGGTCTGTAACACACTGTGTAGCAATGGACTGGCACTCCAGGTTAATGGTGCGTGTTTCACGTGTGGGCTCGTGCGAACTGCGTGGGGTACGTGTAGGGGAATGTCGAATGTGTCGTTTTCAAACACATTGTTGTTTTCAGTTGGGTAGAATCACCACCAGCATACACACACACACACACACACAACACACACACTTGTATCCACTCATTTGTTAAAATGAGAGAGAGAATGAGAGCGACAACGGCGAGCGAGCGAGCGAGAAAGAGAGGAGAGAGGGGGGAGGGAGGGAGGGCGATTATAAATGGGAAAAAAATCCTTTCCAAACTTGTCCCCCCCCTTCCCCCACTATTATCAGATGTCATCCCCCCACTCGTTTGACAATGATGTATGCGTAAAACCGACTATACACTTATTGATCGTTCAATAATAACGTTGGCATTTTTATTCGAAGGTCAATCTGGAAATACAATACTTCTTTGCTGAGTGATGAATTATTTGTGGATGGTATTAACGTTTCCTGCAGAGTCTTGTGGAGGAATAGACCACTGTCCTATAATTCGGGAAAATCTGAAACATAAAAATGAGTTTGTCATTGGTCATGGAGATAGGTTACTTTTTGGATGTCCTAGTTTTGAAATAACATCAAAAACGATATAATTTTATATCATGTAGAATGAAAACACGCGTGCACGCGCGCGCGCGTGCACACACACACACGCACACACACACACACACGCACACACACACACACACACACACACACACATTCACCATTCACACACGCACACACAAAGAAAGACACACACATATACACACACCACAGACATACAAACACACACACACAAGCACACACAAAGAAAGACACACACATATACACACACCACAGACATACAAACACACACAAACACACAGAAAGAAAGACACACACATATACACACACCACAGACATACACACACACAGAAGCACACACAAAGAAGACACACACATATACACACACCACAGACATACAAACACACACACACAAGCACACACAAAGAAAGACACACACATACACACACACCACAGACATACAAACACACACAAACACACACAAAGAAAGACACACACATATACACACACCACAGACATACAAACACACACAAACACACACAAAGAAAGACACACACATATACACACACCACAGACATACAAACACACAAACACACACAAAGAAAGACACACACATATACACACACCACAGACATACAAACACACACACACACGCACACACAAAGAAAGACACACACATATACACACACCACAGACATACACACACACACACACAAGCACACACAAAGAAAGACACACACATATACACACACCACAGACATACAAACACACAAACACACACAAAGAAAGACACACACATATACACACACCACAGACATACAAACACACACACACACGCACACACAAAGAAAGACACACACATATACACACACCACAGACATAGAAACACACACAAAGAAAGACACACACATATACACACACTACAGACATACAAACACACACAAACACACACAAAGAAAGACACACACATACACACACACCACAGACATACACACACACACACACAAAGAAAGACACACACATACACACACACACAAGCACACACACATAAACACTGCACATGTATACACACACATATACACACACCACAGACATACACACACACAAACACACACAAGCACACACAAAGAAAGACACACACACATACACACACACAAGCACACACACATAAACAATGCACATGTACACGCACACACATTTACCTGCCTGTATTCCGGAAAAGACGGAAACCCAGAAACTTGCAAAATAAACCGGAGATCTGAAAGACCCACATAAACATATTCGTACAGATACACACACAAAGGGATGTTGTACACAGGTGTGGCAGTAAGTCTGGCACCGCCTCTGCCTTCCATCATTGTCCTTTCATCTGCTATTCGTGGATTGACGTTGCTCGATGTTACCTTTGTGAGGCCACCAGGTAAACATCTTTTTCCTCTTTGATCTGCACCATCTTGCCCCCGTCTTGCAACCTGCACTCTTCTTCGCACCTCTTGTGTACATTTTGAGCCACACTCCTGGAGCTATGCTGTCTTGCTGTCTCCGTTATCACCTCTCCTGGGGCCTGGCCTATTTTTCTGTCTCTGTTATCCATATTTTTAGAGCCCGGCTTTTTTGTTGTTGTTGCTGTCTCTATTATTTATATTTATGGGGTTTTGCTGCTGCCTTGCTGTCTCTGTTATCCAGTGTCCTGGGGCTTGGTATTTTTGTTGTCTCTGTTATTCACACTTCTGGAGCCTGGATTTTCTACTGTCTCTGTTATTCACAGTTCTGGAGCCTGGATTTTTTGCTGTTTCTGTTATCCATACTTCTGGAGCCTGGGTTTTTTGCTGTCTCTGTTATCCATACTTCTGGAGCCTGGGTTTTTTGCTGTCTCTGTTATCCATACTTCTGGAGCCTGGGTTTTTTGCTGTCTCTGTTATCCATACTTCTGGAGCCTGGCTTTGCTGGTGTCTCTGTTATTCATACTTCTGGAGCCTGGCTTTGCTACTGTCTCTGTTATCCACACTTCTTGAGCCTGGATTTTCTACTGTCTGTGTTATCCACACTTCTGGAGCATGGATTTTCTACTGTCTCTGTTATCCATACTTCTGGAGCCTGGATTTTCTATTGTCTCTGTTATCCTCACTTCTGGAGCCTGGATTTTCTACTGTCTGTGTTATCCTCACTTCTGGAGCCTGGATTTTCTACTGTCTCTGTTATCCTCACTTCTGGAGCCTGGATTTTCTACTGTCTGTTATCCTCACTTCTGGAGTATGGATTTTCTACTGTCTCTGTTATCCTCACTTCTGGAGTATGGATTTTCTACTGTCTCTGTTATCCTCACTTCTGGAGCATGGATTTTCTACTGTCTCTGTTATCCATACTTCTGGAGCCTGGATTTTCTATTGTCTCTGTTATCCTCACTTCTGGAGCCTGGATTTTCTACTGTCTGTGTTATCCTCACTTCTGGAGCCTGGATTTTCTACTGTCTCTGTTATCCTCACTTCTGGAGCCTGGATTTTCTACTGTCTGTTATCCTCACTTCTGGAGTATGGATTTTCTACTGTCTCTGTTATTCACACTTCTGGAGCATGGATTTTCTACTGTCTGTGTTATCCTCACTTCTGGAGTATGGATTTTCTACTGTCTGTGTTATCCCCACTTCTGGAGTATGGATTTTCTACTGTCTCTGTTATCCTCACTTCTGGAGCATGGATTTTCTACTGTCTCTGTTATCCTCACTTCTGGAGCATGGATTTTCTACTGTCTCTGTTATCCATACTTCTGGAGCCTGGATTTTCTACTGTCTCTGTTATCCTCACTTTTGGAGTATGGATTTTCTACTGTCTGTTATCCTCACTTCTGGAGTATGGATTTTCTACTGTCTCTGTTATCCTCACTTCTGGAGCCTGGATTTTCTACTGTCTCTGTTATCCTCACTTCTGGAGCCTGGCTTTGCTGGTGTCTCTGTTATTCACACTTTTGGAGCCTGGCCTTTTTCCTGTTGCTGTTATTCACAGTTCTGGAGCCTGGCTTTGCTGCCTCTGTTATCCATACTTCTGGAGCCTGGCTTTTTTGCTGCCTCTGTTATCCATACTTCTGGAGCCTGGCTTTTTTGCTGTCTGTGTTACCCACACTTCTGGAGCTTGGCTTTTTTGCTGTCTGTGTTACCCACACTTCTGGAGCTTGGCTTTTTTGCTGTCTGTGTTACCCACACTTCTGGAGCCTGGCTTTTTTGCTGTCTGTGTTACCCACACTTCTGGAGCCTGGCTTTTTTGCTGTCTGTGTTACCCACACTTCTGGAGCTTGGCTTTTTTGCTGTCTGTGTTACCCACACTTCTGGAGCCTGGCTTTGCTGGTGTCTGTGTTATTCACACTTCTGGAGCCTGGCTTTGCTGGTGTCTCTGTTATTCATACTTCTGGAGCCTGGCTTTGCTACTGTCTGTGTTATTCACACTTCTGGAGCCTGGCTTTGCTACTGTCTCTGTTATTCACAGTTCTGGAGCCTGGCCTTTTGCTACTGTTTCTGTTATTCACACTTCTGGAGCCTGGCTTTGCTATTGTCTCTGTTATTCACAGTTCTGGAGCCTGGCTTTGCTACTGTTTCTGTTATTCACACTTCTGGAGCCTGGCTTTGCTACTGTCTCTGTTATTCACACTTCTGGAGCCTGGCTTTGCTACTGTCTCTGTTATTCACACTTCTAGATCCTGGCTTTGCTACTGTCTCTGTTATTCACACTTCTAGATCCTGGCTTTGCTACTGTCTCTGTTATTCACACTTCTGGAGCCTGGCTTTGCTACTGTTTCTGTTATTCACACTTCTGGAGCCTGGCTTTGCTATTGTCTCTGTTATTCACACTTCTAGATCCTGGCTTTGCTGGTGTCTGTGTTATTCACACTTCTAGATCCTGGCTTTGCTACTGTCTCTGTTATTCACACTTCTAGATCCTGGCTTTGCTACTGTCTCTGTTATTCACACTTCTAGATCCTGGCTTTGCTACTGTCTCTGTTATTCACACTTCTAGATCCTGGCTTTGCTACTGTCTCTGTTATTCACACTTCTAGATCCTGGCTTTGCTGGTGTCTGTGTTATTCACACTTCTAGATCCTGGCTTTGCTACTGTCTCTGTTATTCACACTTCTAGATCCTGGCTTTGCTACTGTCTCTGTTATTCACACTTCTAGATCCTGGCTTTGCTACTGTCTCTGTTATTCACACTTCTAGATCCTGGCTTTGCTACTGTCTGTGTTATTCACACTTCTAGATCCTGGCTTTGCTACTGTCTCTGTTATTCACACTTCTGGAGCCTGGCTTTGCTGGTGTCTGTGTTATTCACACTTCTGGAGCCTGGCTTTGCTACTGTCTCTGTTATTCACACTTCTGGAGCCTGGCTTTGCTGGTGTCTGTGTTATTCACACTTCTAGATCCTGGCTTTGCTACTGTCTCTGTTATTCACACTTCTGGATCCTGGCTTTGCTGGTGTCTGTGTTATTCACACTTCTGGAGCCTGGCTTTGCTACTGTCTCTGTTATTCACACTTCTGGAGCCTGGCTTTGCTGGTGTCTGTGTTATTCACACTTCTGGAGCCTGGCTTTGCTACTGTCTCTGTTATTCACACTTCTGGAGCCTGGCTTTGCTGGTGTCTGTGTTATTCACACTTCTAGATCCTGGCTTTGCTACTGTCTCTGTTATTCACCCTTCTGGAGCCTGGCTTTGCTGGTGTCTGTGTTATTCACACTTCTGGAGCCTGGCTTTGCTACTGTCTCTGTTATTCACACTTCTGGAGCCTGGCTTTGCTGGTGTCTCTGTTATTCACACTTCTGGAGCCTGGCTTTTTGCTTCTCTATCCATTATCCACCCTCTCTCTGGGGTCTTTTTTGCTCTCTCTGTCTCTCTCTGTCTCTCTCTGTCGCTCTCTCTCTTTTTCTCTCTCTTATCCATTCTTCTTGGACCTGGCATTTTTTGATATCGCAATTCTGTCTCTCTCTGTCTCTCTCTGTCGGTCTGTCTCTCTCTCTTTCTCTTTCTCTTATCCATTCTTCTTGGACCTGGCATTTTTTGATATCGCAGCTTCTGGAACCTGGCTTTCTTGCTGTCTCCGTGTTAATGTTATCCACATTCTTAGGGCCTGGCTTTTTTGTTCTCTCTTTGTGTTATCTGCACATCTGGGGCCTGACGTTCTTGCTGTCTACACTCCTAGATCTGGCTGTTTTGTGTGGAAATAAAATCAGTAGGAAACGCTGGAACTATAGTATGTAATTAATCTCTCACACACAAAAGGTATAGAGAGAAAGAGAGAGACAGGGCAACCATCAGACTTTTGGAACTACTGTCCTGCCGTTGTCATGGTGACTGGGAGGCAACAGAAATGACAGACGGACAGATAGACAGACTACATACATACATACATCTCTATATACTACGTACATACAAATACATACGTACAACATACATACATACATACATACATACATACATACACACATATACACACATACATACATACATACATACATACATACATACATACATACATACGTACACACATACATACATACATACATACATACATACATACACACATACATACATACATACATACATACATACATACATACATACATACGTACATACATACAACATACATACATACATACATACATACTACATACATACATACATACATACATACGTACATACATACATACATACATACATACATACACACATACATACATACATACATACATACATGCATACATACACACATACATACATACATACATACATACATACATACATACATACATACATACATACATACATACATACATACATACATACATACATACATACACACACATACATACATACATACATGTTGGTGTTGTTGTTGTTCGTCCGTCGTCATCGACGATGACCAAGGATCATCACGATTCATGTGTCCGGCTGTGACTGATGAGGCCGATTCGTGCGCGGAAGGCTCGGCCGCAGATGAGACACATGTGTTCTGCTGGATTGTGGACTTCGGAGTTTACGCAGCTCTCGTTTCTTTTGTGCTCCACTGATCCTGCTTTGTTCGTAGGAGGCGGCGCCTTCGTCAACGCAACATGCATACATACATACATACATACATACATACATACATACATACACTACTACATACATACATACATACATACATACATACATACATACATACATACATACATGCACAGACAGACAGACAGAGGATGTAGCGTTGGTTATGTCTTGCAATGGAGGGGTTGGGGGATGGGGAGGGGACCTATGAAACACTAAGCTGACACAACCAAAATGATGGAAACATCCATATGATGATGGGACAAGTAGATCACTCATAAGGAAGATTAGGAAAAGACAGGCAACATTTATAGGCCATTTTATGAGGAAGGGGGATTTGGAGCACCTAGTCACAACGGGAAAGCTGGAGGGAAAGAGAGCACCGGGTAGACCCAGGGAGAGAATGCTGGACGGACTTGCAGAGTGGCTGGGCTGGGGATGAGGAGGGTGGGGGAGATGCTAGGGGCAAAACTCGTTCTCTCCTTCATAATGTCTCGCATTGACTATTGCAATTCACTCCTGTCCGGTCTTCCTGCCTCCACCATTCACATCCTACAGCGCATTCAAAACAATGCTGTACGCCTTGTACTCAAAAAGAAAAAA
>JAPXFY010000018.1:70547828-70552828 GCA_030674185.1 Monoplex corrugatus
TAGTGCATTTTTTAATCATGATGAGTTTGAATACAATTGATCAAACGGTGGAGTTCATATATTAGGTACATGTATACATTACATTATAAGCATTGAGTTTGAATTTTCAGTTGCATAATCAGTGATGACAAAAAATTGATTGCATGTATGCATATTCTGATCATCTATTCTCGTCCACTCTTTTCCCTTTCTTTCTCTCCATCCCTCCTCTCTTTTTCTTTCACCCTCTTTCTGGTTCAAGCATTCAAGAAGATGACAAGCATTCTTACCAACAAATGCCTATCAATTAACATCAGAAAGAGAGTCCTTGAATGTTATATAGAACCAATACTGTTGTACGGATGCGAGGCGTGGACAGTCAGCAAGCAAAGCCAGAGCAAGATTGAGGCAGCCGAGATGTGGTTTCTCAGAAGAATGTTGAGAGTTCCATGGACAGCAAAGGGAACAGACGAGACAGTGTTGATGGAGGCAGACACAAGTAGATCACTCATAAGGAAGATTAGGAAAAGACAGCAACATTTATAGGCCATATTATGAGGAAGGGGGATTTGGAGCACATGGTCACAACGGGAAAGCTGGAGGGAAAGAGAGCGCCAGGTAGACCCAGGGAGAGAATGCTGGACGGACTTGCGGAGTGGCTGGGGATGAGGAGGGTGGGGGAGATGCTAGGGACAACGAGAGCTAGAGATGGTTGGAAGTCCATAATCACCAACGCCATGTGGCAGGGCACCTGATGATGATGATGATGATAGAACATAGACAACACGTACTACTGTTTGCCATTGACTATAGAACACAGACAACACGTACTACTGTTTGCCGTTGACTATAGAACACAGACAACACGTACTACTGTTTGTTGTTGACTATAGAACACAGACAACACGTACTACTGTTTGTTGTTGACTATAGAACACAGACAACACGTACTACTGTTTGCCGTTGACTATAGAACACAGACAACACGTACTACTGTTTGCCGTTGACTGTAGAACACAGACAATACGTACTACTGTTTACCATTGACTATAGAACACAGACAACACGTACTACTGTTTGCATTGACTATAGAACACAGACAACACGTACTACTGTTTGCCGTTAACTATAGAACACAGACAACACGTACTACTGTTTATTGTTGTCTATAGAACATAGACAACACGTACTACTGTTTACCGTTGACTACAGAACACAGACAACACGTACTACTGTTTACCGTTGACTACAGAACACAGACAACACGTACTACTGTTTATTGTTGACTATAGAACACAGACAACACGTACTACTGTTTACCGTTGACTATAGAACACAGACAACACGTACTACTGTTTTACCGTTGTCTATAGAACATAGACAACATGTACTACTGTTTGCCATTGACTATAGAACACAGACAACATGTACTACTGTTTGCCGTTGACTATAGAACACAGACAACATGTACTACTGTTTGCCGTTGACTATAGAACACAGACAACACGTACTACTGTTTGCCGTTGACTATAGAACACAGACAACACGTACTACTGTTTGTTGTTGACTATAGAACATAGACAACATGTACTACTGTTTGCCGTTGACTATAGAACACAGACAACATGTACTACTGTTTGCCGCTCCAGTTTCTGTCAAAATGATGTTTGTGGCTAACGGTTATGGATTATTCTTATCTAAACATGTGGCTAATGGTTATGGATTATTCTTATCTAAACATGTGGCTAACGGTTATGGATTATTCTTATCTAAACATGTGGCTAACGGTTATGGATTATTCTTATCTAAACACGTGGCTAACGGTTATGGATTATTCTTATCTAAACACGTGGCTAACGGTTATGGATTATTCTTATCTAAACATGTGGCTAACGGTTATGGATTATTCTTATCTAAACACGTGGCTAACGGTTATGGATTATTCTTATCTAAACAAGTGGCCAACGGTTATGGATTGTTCTTATCTACACATGTGGCTAATGGTTATGAATTATTCTTATCTAAACACGTGGCTAACGGTTATGGACTATTCTTATCTAAACACGTGGCCAACGGTTATGGACTATTCTTATCTAAACACGTGGCTAACGGTTATGGATTATTCTTATATAAACACGTGGCTAGCGGTTATGGATTTTTCTTATCTAAACATGTGGCTAACGGTTATGGATTATTCTTATCTAAACACGTGGCTAACGGTTATGGATTATTCTTATCTAAACACGTGGCTAACGGTTATGGATTATTCTTATCTAAACATGTGGCTAGCGGTTATGGATTATTCTTATCTAAACACGTGGCTAACGGTTATGGATCATTCTGATCTAAACATGTGGCTAACGGTTATGGACTATTCTGATCTAAACATGTGGCTAACGGTTATGGACTATTCTGATCTAAACACTTCAGTTTTACTTTGCGTACTGACATTTTTCCCCCGAAAAGTTTGCTTTAATTAATTAGTATTTTCAAAACTTGGTTTCCATGTTATACATCTGTCTGAAATCAGCCAAGTAATCAACAGAGCAATATACCAGCTAATCAGTCAACCAGCCGGCAATGTGTCCAAGCAAAGCAGTCAACCGACCATTGGTCAGTGATTATTGTCCGATTACATTTAGCAGTTCTATCAGCCAATCAACCAGCCAATCAACCAGCCAATCAACCAGCCAATCAACCAGCCAATCAACCAGCCAATCAACCAGCCAATCAACCAGCCAATCAACCAGCCAATCAACCAGCCAATCAACCAGCCAATCAACCAGCCAATCAACCAGCCAATCAACCAGCCAATCAACCAGCCAATCAACCAGCCAATCAACCAACCACACGGCCAACCTTTGATCAGTGACTATCTTCCAGATAAATTTACAGTTGTTCCAACCAACCAACCAACCAACCAGCCACCAGCCAGTCACCAACCAACCAACCAACCAACCAACCAACCAACCGACCGACTGACCGACCAACCGACCGACTGACCGACCGACCGACCGACCGACCGACCGACCGACCAACCAACCGACCGACCAACCGACCGATGAACCAACCAACCAACCAACCAACCAACCAACCAAACGACCGACCGAGCAACCAATCGACCGACCAACCGACCGATGAACCAACCAACCAACCAACCAACCAACCAACCAACCAACCAACCAACCAACCAACCAGGCAACCAGCCAGTCAACCAAGCAACGAGCCAGCCAACCAACCAACCAACCAACCAATGAACCAACCAACTGATGATCATGATCATTGTACAGCTTAATTTACCAATGACCAGTGATTATTGTCCAATTAAATTTACCTGTTATAACCAGTCAGCCAGCAACCCGACCAACTGAATGTTAACCACCCAACCACCCAACTAAGCCATCCAATTAACCCAACTCTAATCAAGTATTATTCAGTTATATGTACTGAATCTGTGACACATCATCATGTGTCATGCCACATGGCGTTGGGCGATCATGGCCCACCGTACGAATCTATCTTTTGTCATTGCAAGTACAGTATATATATCTCCTACCCTTTATGTCCCCATTCACTCAGCAAAGCTGAGTAATGTTTTCTGCTTGGGTCTACCTGTTGCTGTTTTTCACCTCTAGCTTTCTTGTTGTAATTAGTTGTTCAAAGTTCTCTGCTGCGATCTTTCGGGAGGGACTGAGTGTAGGAAGTGACTGATACTGGCACAGAGTAGGCCTATCCTATCTAGGTCAATATGTAAGCCTATACTTCAATGTGTGCCTGTGGCTCGCCACAGGATGGGTGAGGGTGCGTGGAGAGTGGAAGGAGAAGGACAGATGCGCGCTGTTAATTAGCTGGCAGGGCAGAACCAACAATTAGTGGCCAGCTAAGGTGGCTCGGATTTGGGCGCATTGGCGTGAGAGTGTGTGTGTGTGTGTTGTGTGCGTGTGTTTCTTCGATTCCGTGGATGACCGACGAATATGTCTTTTATGATGTTGAATATTGTAATTTGTTGTGAGGTGTGAGTGTGATTGTATGCATAGCCAAAACATTTTCCTTGTGTCTGTGCACTGGGCTGAAATAAAATCTTGTTATCTTATAAAATGTGGGGGTGAGTTTTTGTCAGGGTTTACTCCCTTAACCTTGGTCTCTCCCGAGACAACCACAAGGCAGTGATGCTATTTACTTATAACTTGGGGTCTGGTTCGTGGGCACCAGGGCGTATCCACACGCCGGTGGGCGCCGCATGTCTGAGGACCAGACTACCTCTGAGTCTCTGGAGGGTTCAGCCTGAGTCCGTGAGGCGTTCAGTTACCGTGCGTCGCCACGGAGAGGGAGGCACTACTTAGGGCTTGCTGATGGAGAGGCTATGTACTGGTAGAGAGGAACTTGTGTACTCTGCTCTCCGCAATCAGCACAAAACCAATTTTCAAGTATATTTTCCTTTCTTCTCTTCTCCCTTTAGAATCGACAGTGATCAGTAATCACGATGAGCGACAGATGCAAAGCTGCGTGATAATCAGAGAAAATTCGAAGGAAATGGTGAAAACTTAAAAAAAAAAACGAATTTAGGAAGGAATTATAGCAATTTTTGAAGATTGAATCAAGACACGTGGGAGAAGATGGAGAGCGATAAAAATGGCCCCAGAACTGGTCAAGTGGAAACAAGATGAGACATGCGAACTGTCATTGCCATGTTCCCTGTTCCACTCTTAAAGGGCAAGGTCAGTGCTGTGACGTCATGGTCTGTGGCAAATCACATGCTTTGTATTTTTGATTTTGTATAGATTTCTTTTTTTTTTAAAAAAAGGGGTGGGGGTGGGGATGGTCAAGAGAGCTTGTTCTTCTCAGGCGAGTTGCCTGCACAGATTTTGTTCCTATATATTTTCCACAATATTCGTCTCCTGGTGGGAGTCTTCCACTAATACAGCTACTGCCTCATCGCCACCAATGTCACCACCACCATAATCATTACGAAAACAACAAATAACATGTTAAAGAAGATCGAAGAGTATAAAAAATAATAA
>JAPXFY010000018.1:70555328-70557828 GCA_030674185.1 Monoplex corrugatus
AGAAGAGAAAGAGAGCTGACAGACAGATGTGTGTGTGTGTGTATGTATTATGTTGTGTGTGTGTGTGTGTGTGTGTGTGGTGGAGGGTGAGGTAGAGAGTAGTGGTGTGAGGGGAGAGAGGTGAGTGAGAGAGGAGCAAAACAATATCATGAAAGCGACAGTTGGAATGATAAAAAGACACGGAAAGTCCAAACTACGCAATTTAACTGATTGGTAAACGTGTAACGGATCGGGTGTACGTGTTGGTACAAAACACAGAATCGTTTATCTTCAGGGGGAATGCCCTGAAGGGCAAATACGTTATAACCTTACCGGATCTCCCTTCTCTCTTCTTAACCTTCTCTTGCCCCCATTGGGTCTTTGTATATGTTCAAACTGAAGTTTCTGTGGACACTGCTCTTTTCTGTCTTTCTGCATACGCGTGGCGGCAGAACCGCAAAACTGGAAATCAAGCTGTGGAAAGAAGCAAGCGAGCGCGTAGCATTTTATCAGTTGTTAAGTAAGAAAAATTTACCGTTTACCAATACTTATTAACGTTCAACTATATTTAGGACTTCCGAGGAAGCAGGCAAGCAAATTAGCAATCAGCCAACGAACTAACCAACTAAACCAACATTATTACCCAACCAACACACAGACAGGAATGAGAAACACACAGGAAATAGAATGATAACGTGTATTTAATATAACAAATCAAGATAGTCGCATATTTTCAGCCAAGTGGCCTTTATCGAGCGTATACGAAAGACGATAACAAAGAATAAATATATTAGACTCAGTAAATTAAAAAAAAACAAATGTGGCATTACGTGTTTGATTTGTTCTAGAGCAGGAGAAGAATCAGTTTTTCTTTTTTGTCTTTTGTATATACCTGACATTCTTACCAAAAAATACCCATCAATTAACATCAGAAAGAGAGTCCTTGAATGTTATATAGAAGCAATACTGTTGTACGGATGCGAGGCGTGGACAGTCAGCAAGCAAAGCCAGAGCAAGATTGAGGCAGCCGAGATGTGGTTTCTCAAAGAATGTTGAGAGTTCCATGGACAGCAAAGAAAACAAACGAGACAGTCTTCATGGAGGCAGACACTAGTAAATCACTCATAAGGAAGATTAGGAAAAGACAAGCAACATTTATAGGCCATTTTATGAGGAAGGGGGATTTGGAGTACCTGGTCACAACGGGAAAGCTGGAGGGAAAGAGAGCACCAGGTAGACCCAGGGAGAGAATGCTGGACGGACTTGTAGAGTGGCTGGGGATGAGAAGGGTGAGGGAGATGCTAGGGGCAACGAGAGATAGAGATGGTTGGAAGTCCATGGTCGCCAACGCCATGCGACAGGGCACCTTATGACGATGATGATGATATACCTGGCCCGAAAATTTGCGCCTGTCTTGTGTTGCTATATTAAATAAGCATTCTCATTCTATTTTTGTTTGTTTGTTTGGTGTGTTTCTGGTTCCTGTTTGCATGAACGCTTGCAGTCATTTGAATTTAACAAACAGACAATTAAACATATGCACATAAACAATACAACAACATCTTCAAATTTCTACCATGTTAGTGCACGAGCAGTCCAATGTAAATAAACTGTCCAACACCAACAAGCATAGAACAAGTCACGCAATTAGTCAGAGACGACATACACACATCGATTGTGTGATACAGGTATGTGATTTCAACTAATGATTTCCACAAAACCATTCAGCCTAAAAGGATTTGTATGACATATGCATCATGACTGTATGATTTCCACAAAACCATTCAGCCTAAAAGGATTTATATGACACATGCATCATGACTGTATGATTTCCACAAAACCATTCAGCCTAAAAGGATTTATATGACACATGCATCATGACTGTATGATTTCCACAAAACCATTCAGCCTAAAAGGATTTATATGACATATGCATCATGACTGTATGATTTCCCAAAACCATTCAGCCTAAAAGGATTTATTGAACATGCATCATGACTGTATGATTTCCACAAAACCATTCAGCCTAAAAGGATTTATATGACACATGCATCATGACTGTATGATTTCCACAAAACCATTCAGCTAAAAGGATTTATATGACATATGCATCATGACTGTATGATTTCCACAAAACCATTCAGCCTAAAAGGATTTATATGACATATGCATCATGACTGTATGATTTCCACAAACCATTCAGCCTAAAAGGATTTATATGACATATGCATCATGACTGTATCTTTTTCTGTTTCATACACAGGTTTTTAAATATTTCTTGAATAAATGAGTGTGTGGAATAGAGTCTATGAAACGTTTCGTAAACACTTTGTAAGTATTTCTGAAACAGACGAGTATGTGGAATAGAGTCTGTAAAACTATCTATCTCTCTCTCTATCGATCTATCTCTCTATTTTTCTGTGTATCCATTTATCTATCATCATCATCATCATCATCATCATCATCATCATCATCATCATCATCATCATCATCATCATCGTCGTCGTCGTCGTCGTCGTCG
>JAPXFY010000018.1:70565328-70572828 GCA_030674185.1 Monoplex corrugatus
CTGCCTCTATCTCTCGTTGCCCCTAGTGGACAGTCATCATCATCATCAGGTGCCCTGCCGCATGGCGTTGGCGATCATGGACATCCATCTGCCCCTATCTCTCGTTGCCCCTAGTGGACAGTCATCATCATCATCAGGTGCCCTGCCGCATGCGCGTTGGCGATCATGGACATCCATCTGCCTCTATCTCTCGTTGCCCCTAGTGGACAGTCATCATCATCATCAGGTGCCCTGCCGCATGCGTTGGCGATCATGGACATCCATCTGCCTCTATCTCTCGTTGCCCCTAGTGGACAGTCATCATCATCATCAGGTGCCTGCCGCGTGGCGTTGGCGATCATGGACATCCATCTGCCTCTATCTCTCGTTGCCCCAGTGGACAGTCATCATCATCATCAGGTGCCCTGCCGCGTGGCGTTGGCGATCATGGACATCCATCTGCCTCTATCTCTCGTTGCCCCTAGTGGACAGTCATCATCATCATCAGGTGCCCTGCCGCATGGCGTTGGCGATCATGGACATCCATCTGCCTCTATCTCTCGTTGCCCCTAGTGGACAGTCATCATCATCATCAGGTGCCCTGCCGCATGGCGTTGGCGATCATGGACATCCATCTGCCTCTATCTCTCGTTGCCCCTAGTGGACAGTCATCATCATCATCAGGTGCCCTGCCGCATGGCGTTGGCGATCATGGACATCCATCTGCCTCTATCTCTCGTTGCCCCTAGTGGACAGTCTCATCATCATCAGGTGCCCTGCCGCATGGCGTTGGCGATCATGGACATCCATCTGCCTCTATCTCTCGTTGCCCCAGTGGACAGTCATCATCATCATCAGGTGCCCTGCCGCATGGCGTTGGCGATCATGGACATCCATCTGCCTCTATCTCTCGTTGCCCCTAGTGGACAGTCATCATCATCATCAGGTGCCCTGCCGCATGGCGTTGGCGATCATGGACATCCATCTGCCTCTATCTCTCGTTGCCCCTAGTGGACAGTCATCATCATCATCAGGTGCCCTGCCGCATGGCGTTGGCGATCATGGACATCCATCTGCCTCTATCTCTCGTTGCCCCTAGTGGACAGTCATCATCATCATCAGGTGCCCTGCCGCATGGCGTTGGCGATCATGGACATCCATCTGCCTCTATCTCTCGTTGCCCCTAGTGGACAGTCATCATCATCATCAGGTGCCCTGCCACGTGGCGTTGGCGATCATGGACACCCATCTGCCTCTATCTCTCGTTGCCCCTAGTGGACAGTCATCATCATCATCAGGTGCCCTGCCGCATGGCGTTGGCGATCATGGACATCCATCTGCCTCTATCTCTCGTTGCCCCTAGTGGACAGTCATCATCATCATCAGGTGCCCTGCCACGTGGCGTTGGCGATCATGGACACCCATCTGCCTCTATCTCTCGTTGCCCCTAGTGGACAGTCATCATCATCATCAGGTGCCCTGCCACGTGGCGTTGGCGATCATGGACACCCATCTGCCTCTATCTCTCGTTGCCCCTAGTGGACAGTCATCATCATCATCAGGTGCCCTGCCGCATGGCGTTGGCGATCATGGACACCCATCTACCTCTATCTCTCGTTGCCCCTAGTGGACAGTCATCATCATCATCAGGTGCCCTGCCGCATGACGTTGGCGATCATGGACATCCATCTACCTCTATCTCTCGTTGCCCCTAGTGGACAGTCATCATCATCATCAGGTGCCCTGCCGCATGGCGTTGGCGATCATGGACATCCATCTACCTCTATCTCTCGTTGCCCCTAGTGGACAGTCATCATCATCATCAGGTGCCCTGCCGCATGGCGTTGGCGATCATGGACATCCATCTACCTCTATCTCTCGTTGCCCCCAGTGGACAGTCATCATCATCATCAGGTGCCCTGCCGCGTGGCGTTGGCGATCATGGACACCCATCTACCTCTATCTCTCGTTGCCCCCAGTGGACAGTATTCTTTGTAAACTGGATCAGAACATGTACTCGTGATATTTTATCCACTTGACACAGCAGCAATACTGTGTCTTCTCTGGTGGGTGACCGAGAGGCGATTAAATATCTGTAGCTCCCGTAGGCTTTCTGGCATTGTGAGTTTAGTGTAACGAACTTCGGTTTTTGATGTGTTGTGAAAGCGGAACTAGCGGTTTGGTATCATCATCATCATTATGTGCCCTGCCGCATGGCATTGGCGATCATGGCCCTCCATACGAATCTATCCCCCTGTCGCTGCAAGTACATCTCTCACCCTCTCTATCTTCAGGAACCCTGCAAGTCCGTCCAATATTTTTGCCCTGGGTCTACCTGGTCCTCCAGCTTTCCTGTTGTGACCAGGTGCTCTAATCAATGCCCCTGAAACGGACGCTGAAGTTGGGACGAAAAAACAAAATGTGTACAAATTTACATTGCTTACAGACGTTGGGAATCATTGATTTGTATTGATATACAAACTGACCAATACATGTGGGGTTTCAGGGTTCCAGAATGTGGGGCACTGTGGCTTAGTGTTACTACCCATCCTCCTCTCAGCAAGATTGACCGGGTAGAAAACGTTTGATTTCTAAGTGTATTGTGGAGACACGTTCTTCCCCTTTTTACCTCGTCCGTCCCTACAGACCCATCATGATAAATTCACCACACGTGCATTCTGGCACGTTCAGGTGGAGAGGCGGGGACAGTGGGTGGAGATGGAAATCTATAGAAGATGGCTGAGCCAACACAAACATCTCTGTCTCTCTCTCTCCTTCTTTTTCTCTCTCTCTCTCCTCTTTCTCCTTCTTTCTCTCTCTCTCTCCCCCTCTCTCTCTCTCTTTCTCTCTGCCTATTGATCTTACATGTCTATTATGTATGAATACGGGAGAAGATTTGCGTGCGTGCGTGTGAATAAATGTTAAAGGAAATAATGAACGAACGCACGAGATTCTAGGGGTACCGTCTAATATCACTCGTAGTGAAAAGACGTTAAATCAAAGAACGAACGAATTCTTGGAGTTATACATGTATGCTGCCTCTGTTTATACAGTAAATTGAAAAAAAAAACAAAAAAAACCAAAAACAACAAACAACAACAACAAAAAACATACTATTGAAGTTGTGTACATTTGCACTTCATATTTGGCTTATGTTGCTAGTAGTGTCTAAATATAACTTATTTTTAATTTATCTCAACAAACCATAGATCCTTTGAACCTTTGTCAACACATAAAGTGCTAATGTAATTGTGCTCCTTTATGAGAGACCGTTTGTTTATAGCTTATGTTATTAATAAACTATCCAAATCTCCCTCCCTCCCTCTCTCTCTGTTTGTGTGTGTGTGCGCGCGCCATATGTAAAAAAGTAACAAGTATTACCCCCTCCCCACACACACACACACTCTCCCTCTAGCTCTTGGCTGTAGACTATGTGTTACATAACTGTGATTTTCTGAACATGTCATGCTGTATTAAACATACCTTCGGAGCGTTTGTGGGGAATGCATGCTACGCCACATCAGTAAGATACATCCGTAAATAACTAAGAACATAACGCTATTGTATTTGTTAAGGCGTTAGAACTGAGTTATTAACGTTTGAACATCATTTATATCACTGTTCTTCTTCTTGATAACAACAAGATAACAAGATTTTATTTTAGCCCAGTGCACAGACACAAGGAAAATGTTTTGGCTATACATGCAATCACACTCATGCCTCACAACAATTACAATATTCAACATCATAAAAGACAAATTCGTCCGTCATCCACGGAATCGAAGAAACACACGCACACAACACACACACACTCTCACGCCAAGGCGCCCAAATCCGAGCCACCTGGCCACTAATTGTTGGTTCTACCCTGCCAGCTAATTAACAGCGCGCATCTGTCCTTCCCCTTCCACTCTCCATACCACCCTCACCCATCCTGTGGTGAGCCACAGGCACACATTGAAGTATAGGCTTACAGATTGACCTAGATTCGATAGGCCTACTCTGTGCCAGTATCAGTCACTTCCTACACTCATCAGTCCCTCCCGAAAGATCGCAGCAGTTACAAAGCACTGCTGTAGAGAGATGGACTCTAGTCAAACCTGCCTGGCTAAAAATATAAGTACTTGCAGGTGATGCCAGCTGGCAGAAAGGTAGTAACTGATAGCCGTCACTGTTGGAGTTTTGTCCATAGGTACTATACTCTTTGGTTTTGTTTCAAGGGTGAAATAGGTCGTCTTCTGTGGCACATCCACAGGCATTACAGCTTCTCCCACTAGCGTAGGTCTGTCGGCGATATCTCCTCCTTTAATGACCGGTAGCTCTTGCGGTCCTGGAAGATAGGTTCTGCTATTGGGCCAGTCGCTGTGGTGTAGTGGTTAACGCAACAACACTACCGACTGGAAGGTTGTGGGTTCGAACCTCCATCAGTCCCTTCAAAAACCATTGTGGGATTTTTTCGGCTCTAACCGGCTCCTACGCAGAGTTGGGCGTGGTATGGGCTCATTGGGAAGACTGGGACCACACAGTTGAGTCTCAGTCCCTTTTCACGGAAGCGTCATTGAGGGTGTTTCTCAAATCTTCTGACCAGCACTCAGGTGTTTGTATTTCTCGGGCCTGGTTGACACCAGGATACTGTATGATAGTAAGCGTAGAGTACAGCCCTGTCACGCAATTCAATCCTAGATGGAATCCATAGCACATGGCATCATGGTTACCATCCTTCGACATAATCATCGTCACATCGCAAAAAAAAAAAAAAAAAAAAAAAAAAAATCATGTGACTGCTTCTCAGGCTATTATGGGTGGCGTAGGAAAAAAAATCTATTGTCTGGTCAGCTTCTCCATAGGGCATGGGGGATGGTACAAGTCGGAAGCACTTGTTCATGGGGTGGTTCAGTCTGTCTGACCAGTCCTCAGGTGGAGGATAATGACTTGTTTTTGCTGGGACTGGACTGCTGTGGTAACGTCATGTTGCTGGGATGCTCTGAACATGACGGTGTTTAGTTTTCATGGCTATGAGGCTCATGTGTGTGTGTGTGTGTATGTGTGTGTGTGTGTGTGTGTGTGTGTGTGTGTGTTGTGTGTGTGTGTGTGTGTGTGTGTGTGTGTGTGTGTGTGTGTGTGTGTGTGTGTGGAAATGGGCGACATCATTACTGTTGTCGAGATCCAAGGAGCATTCTCCTTGCCAGATCCACCGCCTTCACGGGATCAGTGCCTTCTGGATCAACAACGTGTCGTCCTTCCAAGCGTGCGAAGCTCAACAACATCCTCTTCGCGCCGGAGATCCAGATCCCCATCAGGGGTCGAACGGGCACTCATCTTCAATGGGGCTGATGCTGTTCTGTTCATTCTCCGCTCCAGCGTCACCATTTGTCTGCCTTTTCATTTCCTGAGTGAGAGGGGATCTACTGCAGTGCCTGTCTGGTGCACCTGATGTTTTGCAGTGCTTCTTGAAGATGTGGCAGTTGCTTGCGGTAGTTGCTTGCATTGTTCTTTGACCCCACATGAAATCACATTTTCTTTTGTTAAGACCTATCCATACACTGTGGAGAAATCTTCATCAACTCATTGAAATAATTATTATCTTGGCTATAGAATGACAGCCAGAAGACTGACTGTTACATGACCAACAGACAAACTGACCGAATGGCAGGCTGATCCAATGACAGACATAATAATATGTCATTCTCTGCAGACAGATGAGACACGTTGTGTCTCTGATGACCAGAACAATTCTCTCACTTTCTAAAATGGACAGGATCAGTAAACATCAACAAGTATTAGTCTTCAACTAAGCAAATGCATATAGACAGATTGACAGAGAAAGAACAGACAGAATAGTATGGATTCTGCTACATTGTAATCTGATTATCTTGGGCTTTGATGCTGGCAATCCTCCTCTTTCTCTGCAAACTTTCACTCACCACACACACACACACACACACACACACACACACACACACACACACACACACACACACACACACACACACACACACACACACAACACACCCACACACACACACACACCACACACACACACACACTCCCACACCCTCCAACTCACACTCACACACACACACACACACACACACACACACACACACACACACACACACACACACACAGTGTGTGTGTAGGTGTGTTTGTATGTGTGTGGTATGTGCGCGCGCCTGTGTATGTGTGTGTGTGTGTGTGTGTATTTGTGTGTGTGTGTGTGAGAGATGAGAGAGGAGGAGAGAGAGAAGAGAGGAGAGAGAGATGTGTGTGTGTGGTTTCGCGCGTGTGTGTGTGTGTCTGTGTGTGTGTTCTACCCTTCAAGACAATGGCGAAGGTGGCATGAGAGGGGAATGAGCAGCCAGTGGTGGCACATGTACGTGTACCATTGGTACTAGGGGTTCGTTTCTTCCTACGCGCGCCTCGCGTGGTTTTCCTTTGTCTTGAGTGACATGCAAAGCTCGGTAAAAATTTGAGAGTGTTGCTCAAACTCATATGTACAAACTGTTGCACTATAGTGCAGACATTCTAGTTTTGTAAATACAAGTTTTACTTCAAAATTGCTCACTTATTTTACATCAGTATAGTCTGATTGATGCCTATCAATTAACATCAGAAAGAGAGGCCTTGAATGATATATAGAAGCAATACTGTTGTACGGATGCGAGGCGTGGACAGTCAGCAAGCAAAGCCAGAGCAAGATTGAGGCAGCCGAGATGTGGTTTCTCTGAAGAATGTTGAGAGTTCCACGGACAGCAAAGAAAACAAACGAGACAGTCTTGATGGATGCAGACACAAGTAGATCACTCATAAGGAAGATTAGGAAAAGACAGGCAACATTTATAGGCCATTTTATGAGGAAGGGGATTTGGAGCACCTGGTCAAAACGGGAAAGCTGGAGGAAAAGAGAGCACCAGGTAGACCCAGGAGAGAGAATGCTGGACGGACTTGCAGAGTGGCTGGGGATGAGGAGGGTGGGGGAGATACTAGGGGCAACGAGAGATAGAGATGGTTGGAAGTCCATGGTCGCCAATGCCATCGGCAGGGCACCTGATGATGATAGTCTGCAGGAAACACTAGCACGCAATGAACGTCACTCAGGTTCCTTTTTTTTCTTTAATTTGTATGAAATATACAGTCTGTAAATGTCAACGGTGTACATCATCGTTGCAAAACAATAACAATAGCAAAAACACCGACAGTACCTGCAACCATAAAAATGGCACAACAACAACAACAATAATATAACAATAACACAAAAAATAAACACAAAATCAGCAATGTAGCAGTGACAATACAATACAATAACAATAACAATAACAACAAACATTAAACACGGTCATGTACATTATTGTTCATTAACTGGAAAAATTGTCTTCAGCGGATTAGTCTTTTTATAGCAGAGTCTGTGTTCTGTTACCAGTCCTTAAATTGTATTTCACATTGATCATGAACTGGATGTGTTATATTCTTACCTCCGCTGTCACTTCCTGCGTATTTCTGTCCGCTACTTCCCGAAGTTAG
>JAPXFY010000018.1:70580328-70582828 GCA_030674185.1 Monoplex corrugatus
TTAAAAACAGACAAAGACAACAAAGACCCCACCCCTTCAAACAAACAAATAAATATGCCATATTTAAAAACAGACAAAGACAACAAAGACCCCACCCCATCAAACAAACAAAATAAACATGCCATATTTAAAAACAGACAAAAACAACAAAGACCCCACCCCATCAAACAAAGAATAAACATGCCATATTTAAAAACAGACAAAGACAACAAAGACCACCCCTTCAAACAAACAAATAAACATGCCATATTTAAAAACAGACAAAGACAACAAAGACCCCACCCCTTTAAACAAACAAATAAACATGCCATATTTAAAAACAGACAAAGACAACAAAGACCCCTCCCCCTTCAAACAAACAAATAAACATTCCATATTTAAAAACAGACAAAGACAACAAAGACCCCACCCCTTTAAACAAACAAATAAACATGCCATATTTAAAAACAGACAAAGACAACAAAGACCCCCACCCCTTAAAACAAACAAATAAACATGCCATATTTAAAAAAAACAGACAAAGACAACAAAGACCCCACCCCATCAAACAAACAAATAAACATGCCATATTTAAAAACAGACAAAGACAACAATGACCCCACCCCATCAAACAAACAAATAAACATGCCATATTTAAAAACAGACAAAGACAACAAAGACCCCACCCCATCAAACAAACAAATAAACATGCCATATTTAAAAACAGACAAAGACCACAAAGACCCCACCCATCAAACAAACAAATAAACATGCCATATTTAAAAACAGACAAAGACAACAAAGACCCCACCCCATCAAACAAACAAATAAACATGCCATATTTAAAAACAGACAAAGACCACAAAGACCCCACCCCATCAAACAAACAAATAAACATGCCATATTTAAAAACAGACAAAGACAACAAAGACCCCTCCCCTTCAAACAAACAAATAAACATGCCATATTTAAAAACAGACAAAGACAACAAAGACCCCACCCCATCAAACAAATAAACATGCCATATTTAAAAACAGACAAAGACAACAAAGATCCCACCCCATCAAACAAATAAACATGCCATATTTAAAAACAGACAAAGACAACAAAGACCCCACCCCATCAAACAAACAAATAAACATGCCAATTTAAAAACAGACAAAGACAAAGACCCCACCCCTTCAAACAAACAAAGAAACATGCCATATTTAAAAACAGACAATGACAACAAAGACCCCACCCCTTCAAACAAACAGCAAACATGAAACCCGCACCAGTAGTACATAAACTGAATAATGATTATTAAACATGATAATTGTGTCCAAATGAAGAATCAGCCTGTTTGCACCAGTACATAAACTGAATAATGATTATTAAACATGATAATTGTGTCCAAATGAAGAATCAGCCTGTTTGCACCAGTACATAAACTGAATAATGATTATTAAACATGATAATTGTGTCCAAATGAAGAATCAGCCTGTTTGCACCAGTACATAAACTGAATAATGATTATTAAACTTATGATAATTGTGTCCAAATGAAGAATCAGCCTGTTTCTGTTCGTGCATCCATACTTGTACATGTAGGATTATAGAATACATAGGAGCTATTGACACTGTTACTCCCTCGCTTTGTCTTCCACCTTCCTGCAGGAAGCAAATGCGCAGGTTAAGCAAGAGAGGGGGTTAACAGGAATGAAAGAATGAAAAGCAAAGTGGTCGTAAAGTTACTGCCTTCAAACAAAAGAAGTAACAAACAAACAAACAAAAAATCCCTGCAAAACTAAGAATACAATTTCTTAATTTAAAGGGGGCTTTTGTTCCAAAATGATCTAACTGTGCGCGGAGCCCAGTGACGTCAGAGGCTGGGTTGGGTGTGAGACACAGACATGTCACATGATAGGGATGTCTGTGGTGTGAGATGAGCATCCAACAGGTGTGAAAGGAAGAGATTGTAGCCTACTTTTGTCAGAGCAGACGCAGGTTGAGGGCACGCATCAGCAGAGTGCGTGCAGACGACGCCTGTCAAACGTGTAACGCGGCGCACGCGTGCCAAGTAATCCTGACGTGAACGTTGATAGTATCAGTTCCCAGAAAATCAAGGGATGTGTAGGAAAACGCCTTTACCAGCCGGCCCCCATTCTGTCACAATCAGATGGGATAGGGGGGGAAAAGCCTGTATTCTATTCAACCGGCTTTCAGCTACAATAGGACTGCAACGTGTG
The DNA here is from genome assembly GCA_030674185.1 of Monoplex corrugatus. Classification (NCBI taxonomy): domain Eukaryota; kingdom Metazoa; phylum Mollusca; class Gastropoda; order Littorinimorpha; family Ranellidae; genus Monoplex; species Monoplex corrugatus. The sequence continues at coordinate 70,582,535 of JAPXFY010000018.1, forward strand.
TGTGTGTGTGTGTGTGTGTGTGTGTGTGTGTGTTGTGTGTGTGTGTGTGTGTGTGTGTGTGTGTGTGTGTTACAATATATATATAACACACATATATATACTAACATATTATCTATATATTATATATTATAAAATATATATATATACATTATATAATATATATGTGTGTGTATGTATGCATACACACACATATACATAATATACTATACATATACATATACATATACAATATACATATACATATACATATACTGTTTTTTTTCTTCAGAAAGTGAAAGGGGAAGATTGTGATTT
>JAPXFY010000018.1:70592828-70597828 GCA_030674185.1 Monoplex corrugatus
GTAGGGTAGTGGGGTAGGGTAGGGTAGGGAAGGGAAGGAAGGAAAGGTAGGGTAGGGTAGGGTAGGGTGGGTGGGGAGGGTAGGGTAGGGTAGGGAAGGGAAGGGAAGGGAAGGGAAAGGTAGGGTAGGGTAGGGGTAGGGTAGGGTAGGGTAGGGTAGGGTAAGGGTAGGGAAGGAAGGGTAGGGTAGGGTAGGGTGGGTGGTAGGGTAGGGTAGGGAGGGAAGGAAGGGTAGGGTAGGAAGGGTAGGGTAGGAGGGTAGGAGGGTGGGTTTGGAGGGTAGGTAGGTAGGGTGGGTGGTGGAGGTAGGGTAGGGGGTAGGGTAAGGAAGGGAAGGAAAGGGTAGGTAGGGTTGGGTTGGTAGGTGGGGTAGGGTAGGGTAGGGTGGGTAGGGTAGGGTAGGGTAGGATAAAAGGGTAGGTAGGGTAGGGTGAGGTGAATGGTGGTGGTGGGTGTGGTGTGGGTGTGTGTGGTGTGTGTGTGTGGTGTGTGTGTGTGTGTGTGTGTGTGTGTGTGTGTGTGTGTGTGTGTGTGTGTGTGTATGGTGTGTTGCGTTTCTGTTGTGTGTGTTTGTTTGTTCCAGTTTAATTTATCATTTGTTGTTTAGTTTAAGTTCAGTTTGCAACTTATCAGATATTCAATCCATGCGTTTTGACAAGTTTAAACTTATGTGTCGTTCATTCGTGGTGCGTTCGTTTTAAATGTTTACACGTATTTTTTTCTCTCAATATGTTAGTACAGTGTTTGTGTTATTCAACAATAAATGGGTTATTATGAAGATGATGAACATGATGATGGTGATGGTGATGATGATCATGATGACGACGATGCTGGTGATGTGGTGGTGGTGGGTGGTGGTGGTTGTGATGCTGATACTGCTACTCTGTGTGTGTGTGTGTGTGTGTGTGTTGTGTGGTTGTGCATTTGCTATGATGACTTCGAATTTTTTTATTATTACTATGATGTAAGTGGCGTCTGTGTATGTTATGTTTTGTTTGTTTGTTATTTATTTGTTTCCCTTTGTCTCTGTTTTTTTTTGTTAGATTATTGACAATGGATTTACCATGTGGAATTTGGGCTCCCCTCCATGGAGGTAAAGCTGCTGCTCTGCCTGTGTTTTTCTTGTCTTTTGTGTCTGTCTTGTGTCTTCTGTGTGTGTCTTCTGTGTGTCTGTCTGTCTCTTGTCTCTGTTTCTGTCTCTCTGTCTCTCTTAATGTGTTCTCTCTTCTCTCTCTCCTCTCTGTCTGTCTTCTCCTTCTCTGCCTGTCTCTCTTGATGTCTATCTGTTTCTCTCTCTCTTTTAATCTGTCTCTCTCTGTGCCTCTGGCTTTCTGTCTTGTGTGTGTGTGTTTTTTGTTATACCAGTGAAAGTGATTATTTTTGCTACATGATTTTGCCGGGGACAACTCCATTGTTGCCGTGGGATATTTAAAACGTGCGACTGAGTACGTGCAGCACACGGGACGTCAGTGTATTTTACATATTATCGTCTCATCCGATAGAGTAGCACGTAGACCACCATTTCAGATCTTGTCGAAGGCGGGGAGGGAGGAGGGGTGAAGGGAGGGAGAGAAAAGTCCCTTTCCGATCCCGTGATTGGGAACGCGGGTTTCCGGTGTCCCACCCAGGCAGGCGCGCCGTAACCCACTCGGCCAGACACGCCACTTCCATCGTTCGGTAAGTCATCAGTGGTGTCAGCGCACATGGAATCTCCCGAGTCCTGAAATGCCATCTAGTGCACATTGACGGAGAAACTGTGCTCATTACAACAATGTGTGTGCACACTGACGGTGAGATTGTGCACATTACCAAAGGTCTGTGTGTCATTGTGTGTGCCTGTTTTACTCAACCTGCCATGATCCCAACTACGTGCTTGGCGTATTAGCAGCGTCACGATCGTCTGTCCCTCAAAATGCCAGTTTAGGCAGTTCGGAGCAAACAACAACGATCCGAGCAGTGCTTGGGATGGTTGGGGCTGCTGCTATTTTGGCCAGTGTGCAAAGCTCTGTGCACTCTGTATCGATGCGTGCAGGGATTTGCTCTTTTTGATATGTTCTGTTGTCTTTTCTGTCAAACATATACTGTTTTTGTTTGTTTGTTTGTTTGTTTGTTTGTTGGTGTTTCTTGTCACACATGCCAGTATTGTTCTTTTTTTTTTCTTTCATTCCTTTTTGTAAGCTGATTTTATTTTCTTGGCTCTTCTTTCCTCCACTCCTTAATTTTTTTTTAAAAACCACAATGTCTTTTGTAGATCCGTGAAGGCAAAGTATAGTTGACCTTTAACGTTTAGAGGGGGATGTTTCAAATTTGGAAGTCTCCAATAGCTGTATTAAAGTTTAATTTAAACAGAACGGAAATATTGAACTGCTTCGAGTGTTATCTGTGCCGTGGTGATAAGGATAGGTTTAGATTATTGCCGTGTGTGTTTCGTAAACAAGTGGTCTATTTGTGCTGTTTTTGGGAAGATGGGCGAAAACAGCATTCAAGAAGATGACAAGCATTCTTACCAACAAATGCCTATCAATTAACTTCAGAAAGAGAGTCCTTGAATGCTATATAGAACCAATACTGTTGTACGGATGCGAGGCGTGGACAGTCAGCAAGCAAAGCCAGAGCAGGATTGAGGCACCGAGATGTGGTTTCTCAGAAGAATGTTGAGAGTTCCATGGACAGCAAAGAAAACAAACGAGACAGTCTTGATGGAGGCAGACACAAGTAGATCACTCATAAGGAAGATTAGAAAAGACAAGCAACATTTATAGGCCATTTTATGAGGAAGGGGGGGAGACTGGTCAAGGGAAAGAGAGCACAGGGCAGACCCAGGGAGAGAATGCTGGACGGACTTGCAGAGTGGCTGGGGATGAGGAGGGTGGGGGAGATGCTGGGTGCAACGAGAGATAGAGATGGTTGGAAGTCCATGATCGCCAACGCCATGCGGCAGGGCACCTGATGATGATGGTGGGCGAAAACCAAGGTGCAAACTTTATAGTTTATATTTAAGTTCATATTGCTTGTAGCCCAGTCGACCATTGGGGCCAGTGACTTCAATGGCTTAACGGGTATTAGTCCGATGAACGTTTGGACAGCGGTCTGTATCTGTAACACTAAGCTTCCTCCACCCCCCCCCCTTTTTTTTCTTTCCCAATTTGTACGCTACGTTAATGGCCACAGAAGCTGGAAGAAGTTTTACTATGCTATAAAGTTGATAGTGACGATGCGGATGATAATCATAATGCTAAAAAGTTTCTTCTAGGATTGAGACTGCGTGACAGGGCTTGTACGCTACGCTTACTATTGTAATATATCCTGGAGTCAACCAGGCTCTAGAGATACAGGCACCTGAGGTGCTGGTGAGAAGAATTAATTTAAACAACGTCCTCAGTGACGCATCTGTGAAGCGGAAGAGACTCGACTGTGTGGTCCCAGTCTTCCCAATGAGCCCATTGCACATTCAACTCTAGGTAGGATCCTGCTGAGGCCGAAAAATCCCACAATGATTTTGACAGGACTGATGGGGGATTCGAACCCACAATCTTCCAGTGGGTAGTCCATCGTTCTTAATAAACCACTGCACCACGGCGATTTATGAAGTTCTTATTTGTAGTTATTTCCTTTTTCAGTTGCAGTTTTCACTGGGACGATGTTTTTTGCACACGGAATAACTTATAAACTGACGGGGGGCAATGTAACTTATAAACTAACGGAGGGGCAATGACCTTACGATGAAAGAAGATCCAAAATGATTACGGTGTAAGCCGGCAAGCCTGCGTTTTAACACTACGCTCTGGCAATGTTTTGAATTTCAGTACAACTGTTGTGTTTCATGTCTGTCCTTGCCTTGAAGCCAACTTAGGCTGTAGGCTATGGTACGTTGGAGTGAAGTAACTCAGGCTGTAGGCTATGGTACATTGGAGTGAAGTAACTCAGGCTGTAGGCTATGGTACATTGGAGTGAAGTAACTCAGGCTGTAGGCTATGGTACATTGGAGTGAAGTAACTCAGGCTGTAGGCTATGGTACATTGGAGTGAAGTAACTCAGGCTGTAGGCTATGGTACATTGGAGTGAAGTAAGTTAGGCTGTAGGCTATGGTACATTGGAGTGAAGTAAGTTAGGGTGTAGGCTATGGTACATTGGAGTGAAGTAAGTTAGGCTGTAGGCTATGGTACATTGGAGTGAAGTAACTCAGGCTGTAGGCTATGGTACATTGGAGTGAAGTAACTCAGGCTGTAGGCTATGGTACATTGGAGTGAAGTAAGTTAGGCTGTAGGCTATGGTACTTTGGAGTGAAGTAACTCAGGCTGTAGGCTATGGTACATTGGAGTGAAGTAACACAGGCTGTAGGCTATGGTACGTTGGAGTGAAGTAAGTCAGGCTGTAGGCTATGGTACATTGGAGTGAAGTAAGTCAGGCTGTAGGCTATGGTACATTGGAGTGAAGTAACTTAGGCTGTAGGCTATGGTACATTGGAGGGAAGTAACTCAGGCTGTGGGCTATGGTACATTGGAGTGAAGTAAGTTAGGCTGTAGGCTATGGTACATTGGAGTGAAGTAAGTCAGGCTGTAGGCTATGGTACATTGGAGTGAAGTAAGTTAGGCTGTAGGCTATGGTACATTGGAGTGAAGTAAGTTAGGCTGTAGGCTATGGTACATTGAAGTGAAGTAACTCAGGCTGTAGGCTATGGTATATTGGAGTGAAGTAACTCAGGCTGTAGGCTATGGTACATTGGAGTGAAGTAAGTTAGGCTGTAGGCTATGGTACATTGGAGTGAAGTAAGTCAGGCTGTAGGCTATGGTACATTGAAGTGAAGTAACTTAGGCTGTAGGCTATGGTACATTGGAGTGAAGTAACTCAGGCTGTAGGCTATGGTACATTGGAGTGAAGAACTTAGGCTGTAGGCTATGGTACATTGGAGTGAAGTAAGGCTGTAGGCTATGGTACATTGGAATGAAGTAACTCAGGCTGTAGGCTATGGTACATTGGAGTGAAGTAACTCAGGCTGTA
>JAPXFY010000018.1:70602828-70622828 GCA_030674185.1 Monoplex corrugatus
CACGTACACGTACTGTCTCTTGAGCTACAGTCAGTAATTGTAATAGCAATTTTAATTTATTTGAATACGGTTTTTTGTGTTGCACTGTTTGCATCAGGAAGAGAGTTCTTGAATGTTATATAGAACCAATACTGTTGTACGGATGCGAGGCGTGGACAGTCAACAAACAAAGCCAGAACAAGATTTGAGGCAGCCGAGATGTGGATTTCTAAGAAGAATGTTGAGAGTTTCATGAACAGCAAAGAAAACAAACAGACAGTCTTGATGGAGGCAGACACAAGTAGATCACTCATAAGGAAGATTAGGAAAAGACAGGCAACATTTATAGGCCATTTTATGAGGAAGGGGGATTTGGAGCACCTGGTCACAACGGGAAAGCTGGAGGGAGAAGAGAGCACCAGGTAGACCCAGGGAGAAATGCTGGACGGACTTGCAGAGTGGCTGGGGACGAGGAGGGTGGGGAGATGCTGGGGGCAACGAGAGATAGAGATGGTTGGAAGTCCATGGTCGCCAACGCCATGCGGCAAGGCACCTGATGATGATGATGATGACTGTTTGTTTCTTGTTGGGGAATGGGGTCGGTAGGTAGGATTACAGGGCAAGATGAGAGTTACTACATTGTTAAGGAAGTAAGGTCCATCTACTGACGCGACAAACTGTGCATGTTATGTCATCTCGTGGTACTGTTCTGCGCCTGTCCCTTTCTATCTTGCAGGTCGTGATGTGTTGACCTGTTCTTGTGATACAGTTTGGTATGTTTGTTGTGAGTGATATTATCAGTTGTCTGTGATACTGGATTTGTGTGATGTCTGTGATGTTGTAGACCTGTGATATTGGATGTCTGCCATGTTGAAAGTCTGTGATGTTGGATGTCTGCCATGTTGAAAGTCTGTGATTTGGATGTCTGCCATGTTGAAAGTCTGTGATTTGGATGTCTGCCATGTTGAAAGTCTGTGATATTGGATGTCTGCCATGTTGAAAGTCTGTGATATTGGATGTCTGCCATGTTGAAAGTCTGTGATATTGGATGTCTGCCATGTTGAATGTCTGTGATTTGGATGTCTGCCATGTTAAAAGTCTTGATTGGAGTATGTTGATCTGTTACTGCCATGTTGAAAGTCTGTGATGATTGGATGTCTGCCATGTTGAAAGTCTGTGATATTGGATGTCTGCCATGTTGAAAGTCTGTGATATTGGATGTCTGCCATGTTGAAAGTCTGTGATATTGGATGTCTGCCATGTTGAATGTCTGTGATGTTGGATGTCTGCCATGTTGAAATGTCTGTGATATTGGATGTCTGCCATGTTGAAGTCTGTGATATTGGATGTCTGCCATGTTGAAGTCTGTGATATTGAGTCTGCCATGTTGATAGTCTGTGATTTGGATGTCTGCCATGTTGAAAGTCTGTGATGTTGGATGTCTGCCATGTTGAAAGTCTGTGATGTTGGATGTCTGCCATGTTGAAAGTCTGTGATGTTGGATGTCTGCCATGTTGAATGTCTGTGATATTTGATGTCTGCCATGTTGAATGTCTGTGATATTGGATGTCTGCCATGTTGAAAGTCTGTGATATTGGATGTCTGCCATGTTGAATGTCTGTGATATTGGATGTCTGCCATGTTGAATGTCTGTGATATTGGATGTCTGCCATGTTGAATGTCTGTGATATTGGATGTCTGCCATGTTGAAAGTCTGTGATATTGGATGTCTGCCATGTTGAATGTCTGTGATATTGGATGTCTGCCATGTTGAAATGTCTGTGATATTGGATGTCTGCCATGTTGAAAGTCTGTGATATTGGATGTCTGCCATGTTGAAAGTCTGTGATGTTGGATGTCTGCCATGTTGAATGTCTGTGATATTGGATGTCTGCCATGTTGAAAGTCTGTGATATTGGATGTCTGCCATGTTGATAGTCTGTGATATTGTGATGTCTGCCATGTTGATAGTCTGTGATTTGGATGTCTGCCATGTTGAAAGTCTGTGATGTTGGATGTCTGCCATGTTGAAAGTCTGTGATATTGGATTCTGCCATGTTGAAAGTCTGTGATGTTGGATGTCTGCCATGTTGAATGTCTGTGATATTGGATGTCTGCCATGTTGAATGTCTGTGATATTGGATGTCTGCCATGTTGAAAGTCTGTGATATTGGATGTCTGCCATGTTGAATGTCTGTGATATTGGATGTCTGCCATGTTGAATGTCTGTGATATTGGATGTCTGCCATGTTGAAAGTCTGTGATATTGGATGTCTGCCATGTTGAAAGTCTGTGATGTTGGATGTCTGCCATGTTGAATGTCTGTGATATTGGATGTCTGCCATGTTGAAAGTCTGTGATATTGGATGTCTGCCATGTTGATAGTCTGTGATATTGATGTCTGCCATGTTGAATAGTCTGTGATGTTGGATGTCTGCCATGTTGAATGTCTGTGATTTGGATGTCTGCCATGTTGAAAGTCTGTGATATTGGATATCTGCCATGTTTGAAGTCTGTGATGTTGGATGTCTGCCATGTTGAAAGTCTGTGATATTGGATGTCTGCCATGTTGAAGTCTGTGATATTGGATGTCTGCCATGTTGAAAGTCTGTGATGTTGGATGTCTGCCATGTTGAAAGTCTGTGATATTGGAAGTCTGCCATGTTGATAGTCTGTGATATTTGATGTCTGCCATGTTGAATGTCTGTGATGTTGGATGTCTGCCATGTTGAATAGTCTGTGATATTTGATGTCTGCCATGTTGAATGTCTGTGATATTGGAAGTCTGCCATGTTGAAGTCTGTGATATTTGATGTCTGCCATGTTGAAAGTCTGTGATATTGGATGTCTGCCATGTTGAATGTCTGTGATATTGGAAGTCTGCCATGTTGATAGTCTGTGATATTTGATGTCTGCCATGTTGAATGTCTGTGATATTGGAAGTCTGCCATGTTGAATAGTCTGTGATATTTGATGTCTGCCATGTTGAAAGTCTGTGATGTTGGATGTCTGCCATGTTGATAGTCTGTGATATTTGATGTCTGCCATGTTGAATGTCTGTGATGTTTGGATGTCTGCCATGTTGAAAGTCTGTCATATTGGAAGTCTGCCATGTTGAAAGTCTGTGATATTGGATGTCTAGCCATATTGAAAGTCTGTGATGCTGGATGTCTGCCATGTTGAAAGTCTGTGATATTGGATGTCTGTGTATTGCATGTCTGTGATATTGGATGTCTGTTGGTAATGCATGTCTGTGATATTGGATTGTCTGTGGTAATGCATGTCTGTGATGTTGGATGTCTATGGTAATGCATGTCTGTGATATTGGATGTCTGTGGTAATGCATGTCTGTGATATTGGATGTCTGTGGTAATGCATGTCTGTAGAGTGTTGGATGTCTGTGGGTAATGCATGTCTGTGATGTTGATTTTTAGGATATTTGGATGTCTGGGATATTGGATGTTTGTGGTAATGCATGTCTGTGATGTTGCATGTCTATGATGTTGATTTTTAGGATATTGGATGTCTGTGGTAATGCATGTCTGTGATGTTGGCTGTCTGTGATGTTGATTTTTAGGATATTGGATGTCTGGGATATTGGATGTTTTGTGGTAATGCATGTCTGTGATGTTGGATGTCTGTGGTAATGCATGTCTGTGATGTTGATTTTTAGGATATTGGATGTCTGGGATATTGGATGTTTGTGGTAATGCATGTCTGTGATGTTGGATGTCTGTGGTAATGCATGTCTGTGATGTTGATTTTTAGGATATTGGATGTCTGGGATATTGGATGTCTGTGGTAATGCATGTCTGTGATGTTGGCTGTCTGTGATGTTGATTTTTAGGATATTAGATGTCTGGGATATTGGATGTTTGTGGTAATGCATGTCTGTGATGTTGCATGTCTGTGATGATACATATCTGTGAAATTGGATGTCTGTGATATCTGGTGTCTGTGATGTTGCTTGTCTGTGAAATTGGATGTCTGTGATATCTGGTGTCTGTGATGTTGCATGTCTGTGATGATACATATCTGTGAAATTTGATGTCTGTGAAATTGGATGTCTGTGATATTTGGGGTGTGTGATGTTGCTTGTCTGTGATATTGCATATCTGTGATGTTGCATGTCTGTGATGTTGCATGTCTGTGAAATCGGATGTCTGTGAAATTGGATGTCTTTGATGTTGGGCGTCTATGACGTTGATTTCCGGGATATTGCATGCGTGTGATATTGGATGTCTGTGATATTGCTTGTCTATGATGTCGTCTCTGTGTGGTCTATATAGCTTATTGCAAATTGAGACGCGGGGTTCGGCTTGAGTTTCCTGGTCCTATCGATCCGGGCTCTCCGCTCTATTGGTTCTCGCCCCCCCCCCCCTCCCCCTGATGTTATGATGTGGGTCGTGAGATTCAGGTTTAGATCGTGCGGGTTGTTTTTCTTGCGACAGGCGAACCACAGGTTTCTAACCGTCAGTTGTCAATGGTCTGCTTACTCAGCCAGTGAAGATCAACATGGCTTACGTTATTAGTGATGGACATGTATAGAAGTGAATGTGTCTTACATGTATAGAAGTGAATGTGTCTTACATGTATGTGACTTGGACTTGTTGCTTTCGTGTCCTGGGCACAGAGAGAGTGGTGGAGGGAGGGGTGGAGGGAGGGAGGGAGAGAGAGACAGAGAGAGAGAGAAAGAGAGAGAGAGAAGAGAGAGAGAGAGAGAGAGGGAGAGAGAGAGAGAGAGAGAGAGAGAGAGAGAGAGAGAGAGAGAGAGTGTGTGTGTGTGTGTTTGTGTGTGTGTTTACTCGATCGATATGAAAATAACATCTGCCCCATCTCCGCCATATTCCTTGTTTTGTTGTAGTTTTTATTTTGTGATGTTTATACGGAGATTGCAAGAGAACTTTGCACTTTGCACGACAAGAGGAACAAAAGGAAGGCGACAAGTATGGGTTGGATGCAGAGAACGTGTATATATATTTATGCCTCCCAGTGTCTGAATATCATTAACAGAAATGTTTCACGAAAATTTGTACTTTTTAGTAAAGACAAAAATGTAAAAACCAACAGAACCTTTTGTCTATTTATGATGCTCACAAAATCATTTGTTTATGATTGCAAGATCGACAGATATATTCCAAAGATATCTGTTTTCTTCGAAATCAACTAAACGTGAGTTTCAAATTATTTAAAAAATACCTTGTTTGTAAAAGATCCTTTGGAGTATAAAACACAACGTTTCGAGCCCAGGCCCTTTGTCAAGTGAAAAATAAAATGACAGAGGAGTATTGGGCCTGGGCTCGAAACGTTGTGTTATATACTCCAAAGGATCTTTTACAAACAAGGTATTTTTTAATATTTTGTTTTTACCCTCAAGATCCAGCAGTCATATTTTGTTTTACCTTCAGTGAGTTTCAAATTGGAATAGAATAATGGTAGTACAAAGTTTTGTTGGCTCCTATTCGACACAGAATGGCACGATTACATGCTAATGTTTCTTAACAGAGAATTTAATGCAGTATCCTCTAGACAGGTTTTGAATGTTCGTTTTATATTTAAATCAGAACCCTTTTTTTTTCAGTTTGCAATATATCCTAATGTTTTCATTTTACAAGTAATGTATACCTGTTTCACATTTTGCAATTAATTTATAAATGTTTTCATTTTGGAATTTACGTAAAACTATTTAATTTTGCTATTAATTTGTAAATGTTTTCATTTTGCAAATAATGTATTACTGTTAAATTTTGCAATTAATCTATGGATGTTTTCACGCTGCAATTAGCATACCTCTTTGCATTTTGCAATTTTTTTTCTCAAACTTAAAAAAATTTTTTTTTGACAAAACACAAATAAATACAATGTTTGCTGAACATTATTACAATATCATAAAAAAAAAAGAACAAGATGTGTATACAATGGATTGAGCAAAAATCATGTACATGCGCCATATCTATTAGTCTGCTATGTTTTCTTAAACAATATAAGGTCGTTTAATTTATACAGTTTTAGAGTTTAGTTGTTGTTGGTGTTGTTTGCTTGTTTGTTTGTTTTGCATTTTGCAATTAATGTATAGTATTATCTCCTTTTTAATTAATCTATGTGTATGTTTCACTTTGCAATTAACGTACAATTCTTTACATTTTGCAATTAATGTATATCACCTTACATTTTATAATTCTTTTATAAATGTTTTCATTTTGTAATTAATTTGTAAATGTTTTTAGGTTGTTAAAAACATATGACTGTTAAAGCTTACGCCATAAGTGTTTATAAATATGTAGTGTTGTTCATGTGATAATACTTTGATTTCCCGAGTTCACGAATTGATATTCTCATGTATTTTTCACATTTTTATGTTTGATGTTTATCAGGGGGGAGGGGGGAAGAGAATAAAACGAAGTTTTTAAAAAAAAATCTTAAAGATGAAAGTTTCAGCAACAGGGAACATGCTTCCATTGATTATTATCATTATGTTCATCTGGTGTCATTACTTTATAAAACACACACACACACACACACACACACACACACACACACACACACACACACATACACACACACACACACACACACACACACACACACACATACACACGCACACATACGCATGCACCCGCACACACACACACACGCATGCACCCGCACACACACGCGCACGCACTCACCCCCCACCCCCCCACCCCACACAACCGGCCCCTACCTAGAGTTGAGAATGCTTTAGGCTCTGTGAGAAGACTGGGACAGCGCAGTCGAATCTCCTTCACTTCACCGATGCATCATTGAGGGTGTTGCTTAAATCTTATGACCGTCACTTCACCGATGCATCATTGAGGGTGTTGCTTAAATCTTATGACTGTCACTTCACGGATGCATCATTGAGGGTGTTGCTTTAATCTTATGACCGTCACTTCACGGATGCATCATTGAGGGCGTTGCTTAAATCTTATGACCGTCACTTCACGGATGCATCATTGAGGGCGTTGCTTAAATCTTATGACCGTCACTTCACGGATGCATCATTGAGGGCGTTGCTTAAATCTTATGACCGTCACTTCACGGATGCATCATTGAGGGTGTTGCTTAAATCTTATGACCGTATGACCGACATCTCAGTTGTCTGTATCTGTCAAGCGGTCTACGCCAGGATATGTTATGAAACTAAGCGTAGAGCACTGCTTGGTCAAGCAGTCTACACCAGGGTATGTTATGAAACTAAGCGTAGAGCACTGCTTGGTCAAGCAGTCCACACCAGGGTATATTATGAAACTAAGCGTAGAGCACTGCCTTGTCAAGCAGTCCACACCAGGGTATGTTATGAAACTAAGCGTAGAGCACTGCTTGGTCAAGCAGTCCACACCAGGGTATGTTATGAAACTAAGCGTAGAGCACTGCTTGGTCAAGCAGTCCACACCAGGGTATATTATGAAACTAAGCGTAGAGCACTGCCTTGTCAAGCAGTCCACACCAGGGTATGTTATGAAACTAAGCGTAGAGCACTGCTTGGTCAAGCAGTCCACACCAGGGTATGTTATGAAACTAAGCGTAGAGCACTGCTTGGTCAAGCAGTCCACACCAGGGTATGTTATGAAACTAAGCGTAGAGCACTGCCTTGTCAAGCAGTCCACACCAGGGTATATTATGAAACTAAGCGTAGAGCACTGCTTGGTCAAGCAGTCCACACCAGGGTATATTATGAAACTAAGCGTAGAGCACTGCTTGGTCAAGCAGTCCACACCAGGGTATATTATGAAACTAAGCGTAGAGCACTGCTTGGTCAAGCAGTCCACACCAGGGTATATTATGAAACTAAGCATAGAGCACTGCTTGGTCAAGCAGTCCAAACCAGGGTATATTATGAAACTAAGCATAGAGCACTGCTTGGTCAAGCAGTCCACACCAGGGTATATTATGAAACTAAGCATAGAGCACTGCTTGGTCAAGCAGTCCAAACCAGGGTATATTATGAAACTAAGCATAGAGCACTGCTTGGTCAAGCAGTCCACACCAGGGTATATTATGAAACTAAGCATAGAGCACTGCTTGGTCAAGCAGTCCACACCAGGGTATATTATGAAACTAAGCGTAGAGCACTGCTTGGTCAAGCAGTCCACACCAGGGTATATTATGAAACTAAGCGTAGAGCACTGCCTTGTCAAGCAGTCTACACCAGGGTATGTTATGAAACTAAGCGTAGAGCACTGCCTTGTCAAGCAGTCTACACCAGGGTATATTATGAAACTAAGCGGAGAGCACTGCTTGGTCAAGCAGTCCACACCAGGGTATATTATGAAACTAAGCGTAGAGCACTGCTTGGTCAAGCAGTCCACACCAGGGTATATTATGAAACTAAGCGTAGAGCACTGCCTTGTCAAGCAGTCCACACCAGGGTATATTATGAAACTAAGCGTAGAGCACTGCTTGGTCAAGCAGTCCACACCAGGGTATGTTATGAAACTAAGCGTAGAGCACTGCTTGGTCAAGCAGTCCACACCAGGGTATATTATGAAACTAAGCGTAGAGCACTGCTTGGTCAAGCAGTCCACACCAGGGTATATTATGAAACTAAGCATAGAGCACTGCTTGGTCAAGCAGTCCAAACCAGGGTATATTATGAAACTAAGCATAGAGCACTGCTTGGTCAAGCAGTCCACACCAGGGTATATTATGAAACTAAGCGTAGAGCACTGCTTGGTCAAGCAGTCCACACCAGGGTATATTATGAAACTAAGCGTAGAGCACTGCCTTGTCAAGCAGTCTACACCAGGGTATGTTATGAAACTAAGCGTAGAGCACTGCCTTGTCAAGCAGTCTACACCAGGGTATATTATGAAACTAAGCGGAGAGCACTGCTTGGTCAAGCAGTCCACACCAGGGTATATTATGAAACTAAGCGTAGAGCACTGCTTGGTCAAGCAGTCCACACCAGGGTATATTATGAAACTAAGCGTAGAGCACTGCCTTGTCAAGCAGTCCACACCAGGGTATATTATGAAACTAAGCGTAGAGCACTGCTTGGTCAAGCAGTCCACACCAGGGTATGTTATGAAACTAAGCGTAGAGCACTGCCTTGTCAAGCAGTCCACACCAGGGTATATTATGAAACTAAGCGTAGAGCACTGCTTGGTCAAGCAGTCCACACCAGGGTATGTTATGAAACTAAGCGTAGAGCACTGCCTTGTCAAGCAGTCCACACCAGGGTATGTTATGAAACTAAGCATAGAGCACTGCTTGGTCAAGCAGTCCACACCAGGGTATATTATGAAACTAAGCATAGAGCACTGCTTGGTCAAGCAGTCCACACCAGGGTATATTATGAAACTAAGCGTAGAGCACTGCTTGGTCAAGCAGTCCACACCAGGGTATATTATGAAACTAAGCGTAGAGCACTGCCTTGTCAAGCAGCCTACACCAGGGTATGTTATGAAACTAAGCGTAGAGCACTGCCTGGTCAAGCAGTCCACACCAGGGTATATTATGAAACTAAGCGTAGAGCACTGCCTTGTCAAGCAGTCCACACCAGGGTATATTATGAAACTAAGCGTAGAGCACTGCTTGGTCAAGCAGCCTACACCAGGGTATATTATGAAACTAAGCGTAGAGCACTGCTTGGTCAAGCAGTCCACACCAGGGTATATTATGAAACTAAGCGTAGAGCACTGCCTTGTCAAGCAGTCTCAGGCCAAATTAGAACTACATAGCTTCACGATTGTCATATCTTTCGTCATCATTCTCATAACATTGTACAACCCGGCCATTAAGACAGCGTACGAAGTGGAAGGAGATAAAAGACAAAAAATAAAAATAAAATCCTAATGAGTTGAAGAAGAAGAAGAGAAAAAAGAAGAAGAAGAAGAAGAGAGAGAGAGAGAGAGAGTGAGAGAGAGAGAGAGAGAGAGAGAGAAGAGAGAGAGAGAGAGAGAGAGAGAGAGAGAGAGAGAGAGAGAGAGAGAGAGAGAGAGAGAGAGGACTTCGCCAATATGTTTTGCATCGGTTCAAGGAACTTGCATCTGCCAATTATTTACTGACAGATTTTGGTGGAGACGAACATATGGGATTGCCCGAATACAATAAATCACTCTTGAAGTTAACAACAACAACAACAACAACAACAACAACAACAACAACAACAACAACAACAACAACAAATTAACTGTAGTTAGAATTCCAATTTCAGTGGTTAATTGAGAGCTAGCAGGTTGGGGCCTATGGATTAGACAGGGATTCGTTCTGTCTTCCATGCGCGACGACTTGAGTGAAGGGTTAATCTAGCAACTTGTCTTTCGGCTCAGAGGATGAAATGAGGTTCGCTGTGCTGCCTATATTGAACAAAATTGAAAGAAAAAAAAGAACATGATAACATTAGAGCTGTTCTTGGCTAAATTTTTTGTGGAAAGTTCTACTTTAAGATACACGTTAAAAAAGCACAAACTCAGCTCAGCCATTCAGCGAAGCAGTTAGGAATCTAACGCGATCAATCAACCAATCGGTCAACCAGTCAGTCAACCAGTCAGATAGCCAGTCAATCAACCAATCAACGAAAACAGAGTAGTATTAAGGAAAAATGGTACGCTCCGCTATGGCTCTCTGTCTGTCTGTCTCTGTCTCTCTGTCCCTGTCTCTGTCTGTCTGTCTCTGTCTGTCTGTCTGTCTCTCTCTGTGTACAAACTAAGCCACTCAGCGAAGCAGTTAGGAATCTAACGCAATCAGCCAGCCAATCAACTAGTCAGTCAATCAACCAAAACAGAGTGATAATAAGGAAAAAGTGGTGCGCTCCTCAATGGCAGTCTCTCTTTCTCTCTATCGCTCTCCGTCTCTCTCTCTCACTCTCTCTCACTCTCTCTTTCTCTCTCACTCTCTCTCACCTCTCTCTCTCTCTCTCTCCGTCTCTCTCCACTCTCACTCTCTCTCACTCTCTCTCTTTTCTCTCTCTCTCCGTCTCTCTCTCTCTCTCTCCCACTCTCTCTCACTCTCTCTCTTTCTCTCTATCGCTCTCAGCTCTCTCTCTCTCTCCTCTCTCTCTCTCTTTCTCTCTCTCTCCGTCTCTCTCTCTTTACATCTCTCTCTCTCTCTACCCCCACCGCGTCTCTCTCCCTCTCTCTCTGTCTGTCTTTTCGTCTCTTTCTGTGTCTGTCTGTCTGTCCATCTGTCTGTCTCTGTCTCCTGTCCCTGTCTCTCTCTGTCTCTCTCTGTTTCTCTGTCTGTCTGTTCCATCTGTCTCTCTCTGTCTCTGTCTGTCTGTCTGTCTGTCTGTCTCTCTTCTTTCGCTGGGTCAATGGCCTTTATGAATAAATCACCTGGAGTCTGAAGTCTGGGGTGAAATGCCTTCTCTCGTTTGATCAGAGAACACGCAGAAATGTCCCAGTGAGGACAGGCCACTCTTGAACTGATTTCAGTTCAGTTAGACCTCACTTTCACTTCTTAATTGAGAGCTATTCTTTTGTTTGTTTGTTTGTTTGTTTGAAAGCTCCTCATTAAAGATCGTTAAAAAAAAACTTACTAAGTGCAAAACACGTTACATCTATACGCTTGTACTGAAATGTTATCTATGTTTGCGTTGTTAAACTGGTGCTATTGATCGTGTACAGTTTATGTGTAACGGTAACAGTTTATGTGTAACGGTAACAGTTTATGTGTAACGGTAAACGGTAACAGTTTATGTGTAACGGTAACAGTTTATGTGTAACGGTAAAGAAACTTCATAGTACAAAAACTTGATATCTGTATCTTCGAGCTTAAAATGTTACTGTTATTTGATGCTTGTCTTGATAAACCATTGATGCTGATTAATGAATATATCTATATCTTCGAACTTAAAAAGTTACTGTTATTTGATGCTTCCCTTGATAAATCGTTGATGTTGATTAATGAATATATCTATATCTTCGAACTTAAAAAGTTACTGTAATTTGATGCTTGCCTTGATGTTGATTCATGAACAATTTATGTGTGATGAAGACCGTCTTTGAGGGAAGGCTGGATGTGAGAAAGCATAGCTATTGCTCATTTTCACACCCTTGTAAATGTAATTTGTTCTATAATAATAATAATTACAATATTTATATAGCGCAAAATCTTGATAAAATCAAATCTAAGCGCTGTTCTTGTTCTTGTTCTTAAAAGCAGAGAGCAGCCTATACAGTGAAACTCTGTTATAGCGAGAGCGGACGGCCCAGGCACATTTTCTCGCTATTGCCGAGTTCTCGTTATTCCCAATGACGAATTTACCAAGGGTTGCGTCACACTACGTGCGGGGCGAGAACGCCAACGGCACCG
The DNA here is from genome assembly GCA_030674185.1 of Monoplex corrugatus. Taxonomy (NCBI): domain Eukaryota; kingdom Metazoa; phylum Mollusca; class Gastropoda; order Littorinimorpha; family Ranellidae; genus Monoplex; species Monoplex corrugatus. The sequence goes on from JAPXFY010000018.1 coordinate 70,615,084, forward strand.
TGCGCACTCGAGCCAGACGAAGATGAGAGGAGGGAGAGGGGGGAGGGGGAGAGGGGATTACACACCGCACAAGGACGCGCCTTTGGTTGTTTTTCTTTGTTACCGGCCACCACGAGATGTGTCCTACCGGGAACTTGACGACGAGGTGGGGGTGGGGCGAGTGGCGAGAACTTTTGTGACCAGGAAGGATAGAAAATCTCTCGTTATTACCGAGATGATTATCCACTAACTCTCGTTAAACCCAATGGTTTATTCTTAAAGATTAGAAGGATAAAAAACGGGGATTGAAAAATGTCTTGTTACTACAGTGTTCTCGTTATTACAGTTGTCGTTATTAATGGACTCCACTGTATTTTACAACGGAACAAATTGTTGTGGATGTTGAATGAAAGAAAAAAAACCCACACACTCGCACACACAAAAACAGGGATAAACAAAAATCATTACACTACACCACATCACACCACACCACTCCACACACACACCACACCACACCACACCACACCACTCCACACCACACCACACCACGCCACGCCACACCACATCACTACTCCACATCACTACTCACACCACACACACCACACACACCACACCAGCCACACACACCACTACCCACGTCACTACACCACACCCACCACCCACACATCCACACTACACCACACCACACCACACCACACCACCACACCACACCACACCACACCACACCACAACACCACACCACACCACACCACACCACACCACCACATGATACACAGCACACCATACCAGACAACGTATCAAGTATATTCGAACGGCAATTGCAGGAGGCAGTATACGATATAATTTATGAAATACATTGTGCAGCACCAGCAGCACCAGCAGCACCAGCAGCACCAGCAGCAACAGCAGTACCAGCAGGAGGCACGTGTGTGCAGGGTGTCATTATTGTTCTCTGCAGGTGGTAGTTAGCCTGCTGCTGGTACCACCAGAGATCCCAGTCGATATGAATGTGTGTGGTACGAGCACACTACATCACAGACCTCCCCCCCAAAGACCTCCACACTATGCCACATCAACCTCATCACAACACACATCACAACAACACACCTCCCACATTATACCATATTAACTTCATCACAACAACATCACAACTACACACCTCCCACATTATACCATATTAATTTCATATCACAACACATCAAAACCACACCCTCCATATTATGCCACACCAACCTCATCACAACACATCACAACTACTCATCTCCCATCCACATTATACCATATTAACTTCATCACAACACGTCAAAACCACACCCTCCATATTATGCCACATCAAGCTCGTCACAACACATCACAACCACAGATTTCACACAATATATCACATCACACTTCATCACAACACATCACAACAACACACTTCCACATTATACCACATCACACCTCATCACATCACTACCGCTCACCTCCACACAATACCACATCGCACCTCATCACATCACTACCACTCACTCATCCTCACTACCACATCAAATCAAACAAAACTTCACCACATCACAACACCTTCACACCACTAAATACCACATCACAACCGTGGCCACACCACATCACAACACCTTCACACCACTAAATACCACATCACAACCGTGGCCACACCACATCACAACACCTTCACACCACTAAATACCACATCACAACCGTGGCCACACCACATTACACACCTCTCCACATCACACCACACCACATCACACCACACCACACCACATCAACCTCTCCACACCGCAACGATACAACAGCACAGCTTACCACATCACACCACACCACATCACACCACACCACACCACACCCACACCCTCTCCACATCGCAACGATACCACAGCACAGCTTACCACATCACACCACACCACATCACACCACACCACATCACATCACACCACACCACATCACACACCACACACCACATCACACCACACCTCTCCACACCGCAACGATACCACAGCACAGCTTACCACATCACACCACACCACATCACACCACACCACATCACACCACACCACATCACACCACACCACACCTCTCCACACCGCAACGATACCACAGCACAGCTTACCACATCACACCACACCACATCACACCACACCACACCACATCACATCACACCACACCACATCACACCACACCACACCACATCACACCACACCACACCACATCACACCTCTCCACACCGCAACGATACCACAGCACAGCTTACCATATCCCACCACAGCACAACACAGCACAGCACAACACAGCACAGCACAACACAGCACAACGCAACGCATGTACAGCCTCAGTATCACAGGTACACATATATCATAATAACAACATCAATATAGCAGGTTTTTCTTGCGTGTGCTGTTATTCCATCTTTTCACTCCCACATCAACCCCACGCACTGCCGCTTGTGTAACTAATAGATAGACAGGGTTCGGGTAACTTTTGAAAGCTAGTTGATAAGGGCGGGGGGGGGGGGGAGTGGAAGGCTTAGTACAGGAAGCTGGTGGACAGGGTAAGGGAGTGACAGGATTACCGTAGAAAGCTGGTGGACAGGTTAAAGGAGTAACAGGGTTACCGTAGAAAGCTGGTGGACAGGTTAAAGGAGTAACAGAGTTACCGCAGAAAGCTGGTGGACAGGTTAAAGGAGTAACAGGGTTACCGTAGAAAGCTGATGGACAGGGTAAAGGAGTAACAGGGTTACCGTAGAAAGCTGGTGGACAGGGTAAAGGAGTAACAGGATTACCGTAGAAAGCTGGTGGACAGGGTAAGGGAGTAACAGGGTTACCGTAGAAAGCTGGTGGACAGTCTAGGGTTTACCGTAGAAAGCTGGTGGACAGGGTTACCGTAGAAAGCTGGTGGACAGGGTAAAGGAGTAACAGGGTTACCATAGAAAGCTGGTGGACAGGGTAAGGGAGTAACAGGGTTACCGTAGAAAGCTGGTAGGTAGTGTGTGAGGGCATTAAAGGATATTACAGGAAGCAGCTGCGTTGTGCATCCCTGTGGCGACGCAGGTAACTGAGCACCTCGTGCTGAACTCAGCGACTCGGAGGTCTGGCCGCCAGACATGTGGCACGCAGGCCCACCGCCGGGTAGACATACCCTCGTGCCCACGAACCATATCCCCAGCTATGGGTATTTAAATAGCACCACTGCCTCGTGGGTGTCTCGGGAGAGACCAAGGCTAAGGGAGCAAACCCCGACAGGAAATCACCACCACTGCTTTGCGAATAGTCGTGGGAACGACAACGGCTAGCGGAGAGTCCGTACAAAGACTGATGGAAGGCAACGAGAAATCACCATCGTATCCTCCCAGATGCTAGGGGCAACGAGAGTTAGAGGCAGATGGAAATCCATGATCGCCAACGCCATGCGGCAGGGCACCTGATGATGATGATGATCCTCCCACGTATGATGGCCAGCAGAAAGAAAACACATGAAAGCTGGAGGGAAAAAAGAGCGTCAGGTAGAAACTATTGGAAGGACTTTGCGGAGCGGATGAAGACAAGAGGGTGGGAGATGAACTTGCAGCTACAAAGGATAGATTCGTATGGAGGCCAGGATCGCCACACCATGCAGCGGCACATACGCAGGAGCAGTGATATGTGAGGATGTAAGATTCAGAGCTTGCGATAGGTCAGGATTATACATTACCTGGAAGCAGGTGGATAGTGTGAGGGAGTGTAAGAATTCAGGGAGCTTGCGGATAGGGTTAGGGAGTTAATACATTACCTTAGGAAGCTGGTGGATAGCTTGAGGAAGAGAAAGGGTTACTGCGGGAAGCTGCAGATAGGGTGAGGGAATGAAAGGGTTAATGCTTACAGCGGGTGGTTGTTAGCAGAGGTTGCAGCGCCATGATTCATTTATACATCCCTCATCAACTTGGAAGCAACTGTTGCCTGTTGGAACTCCGCTGAGAGTGAAAAAGGTGCAGAGAGTGAAAAACAGCGAGAGTGGAGGGTGGGGGTGCGGGAAGAGGGGAGGCAATTATACTTTATTTTCCAACGGTAGTTTAGAAGTTAGGGGCTAAAAGCCACTTTTCAAACTTGCTTTTGCCAATCTACAAATGTACCTAGCGCAGACTAAAAGTACAGAAGAAAATATAAGGGGGTGGGGGGGGGGGGGGTGTGGGGAAAAGTAGGTATACAGTAAGTAACACATCATTATTATAATGCTTAATTCCGCTCTCGATTAGAGGAGTGTGTGAATACCGACGGCAAGCAGTTTGAGTATCTGAGGGATTAAGGCTGTGCTTGTTATTACATGTATATGCAATATTCATTTGTTTGTATAATAAAGCAATGAGTATTGTACGTGTTTTCTTTTTTCATAACTGTATACCTACTTTTGCACCCCCCTGTACAACGATAAATCGATTAACAAAAGACTAACACACAGAGAAATGAAAGTGTTTGCTAGACAATACATGGCAGATGGATGACATGGAATTGTTTGAGTTGTTGATACCTGAAACAACTCTGTAAATGAAAGAGATATTTCTGTTAGTAAAACACAGTGTTTTCATTGGGTGTATTCGTATCTATAATCTATTATTATGATAGACCACACATCCAGTTTAGTGCTTATACCTGTGACAGTATTTGGTATCTAAGATAGTAAATAAAAAGGCTGACTGAAATCAATCTGTGGCCTATCTTGTCTGTCTGTCTGTTGTTTTTCTGTTGTCTGTGTTGTCTTTTTTCACGGTGGAATGATTGGGAACTTGCACTGAAACGGTTTCCCCGTTTGGAAACTCATTCCGACATAGGAAATAAATAATTTCTTAATGCTGGCAGTTACTCTAATTTGGGTTTCTTATTTCAACATTGTTTTAAATTTTTTAAGAGATTTGAATTGATTTGGTTCAGTTTTTACGTCGACACCCACCTCAGGTGATATGGCCGACGGGGATAACCATTCCAGGGAAGTGGCAGAAAGGGGGGGGGGGGGAGCTACCTAATCCTATACTGACACCACCAGAACAACAATGATGTTAAGATAGGACAGTGAGAAGACCAGTTTTAATGTAGCCACACCCGGGATTCGAAGCCCACAACCATTAGCATGTGAATCCGACGCTCAAACCAACTGAGCTACTGAGGCCCGCTTTTTTAACGAGGGGTGGAGGGTAATGCTTTGTGGTCAAAGGTAGGGGTGGGGGCGTAGCTTCTGCGTGTTGCATAAGGACTCGGGATGTCGCCGTTCGTGTGATACGATTTTAGACCTTGCTTCTACCAAACTGACATTTTGGGGGGGGGTGGGGGGTGGGGGTGGGGGGCAAGGTAGGGAGTGTTCATGTTGGTTTTGGCGAGCTTCGTAGGCATGACAGATAGTGTAAGTTTGTTTCAATAACAGATTGATACAAGCATAAGCAGCGGTATATAGAGCCCATAAGTTAGGTAGAACCTTAAGATCCTACCAGAGCAAAAGGATTATGCGCAAGTTTATGGCTTATAGCCATGATCATTTTGTTTTTCCCCCCTACATGTGGCGTTTGCCACTTTCTGTATGGAATTTATCCTGGGCGTGAAAGCGCTTTCATGAGAAAATGAAATGTAAACTTTGTAAACAGCTGTCCTATAAACTAAGTGTAGCTTGCTGGCAGGCTTCTTAATACATTGAACCTCAATACGTTGCCAACAGGTGGGACTTATTTACTCCATGATCATTTTTAATCTTTTTCATCACATTATATATATAATATATATATATATATATATATATATATATATATATATATATATATATATATATATATATATATATATAAGGGGGGTGCAAAAGTAGGTATACAGTTATGAAAAAAGAAAACACGTACAATACTCATTGCATTTATTATACAAACAAAGAATATTGCATATACATGTAATAATAAGCACAGCCTTAATCCCTCAGATACCAAACTGCTTGCCGTCGGTATTCACACACTCCTCTAATCGAGAGCGGAATTAAGCATTATATAATGATGTGATACTTACTGTATACCTACTTTTGCACCCCCCTGTGTGTTATTTATAGTGTCTTACTTATGCTTATTTGTGTTCAGGTATGGTTTTTAAATCGGGTGTGTGAAAAACTGGAAGGGTGGTCAACACCAGGGCATGTCCTTAGATTATGTACGCGAATACATTGATAAGTGTACTTAATTTTCTTCTTTCTTTTTTTTTTCCTGTTGAAATAGTTTTAGATTATGTGCGCGAATACATTGATAAGTGTACTTAACTTTTTCTTTCTTTTTTTTTTTGCCTGTTGAAATAGTTTTTAGATTATGTAGCGCGAATACATTGATAAGTGTACTTAATTTTCTTTTCTTTTTTTTTCGCCTGTTGAAATAGTTTAGATTATGTAGCGCGAATACATTGATAAGTGTACTTAATTTTCTTTTCCTTTTTTATTTCGCTGTTGAAATAGTTTAGATTATGTGCGCGAATACATTGATAAGTGTACTTAATTTTCTTTTCTTTTTATTTTCGCTGTTGAAATAGTTTAGATTATGTGCGCGAATACATTGATAAGTGTACTTAATTTTCTTTTCCTTTTATTTCGCTGTTGAAATAGTTTAGATTATGTGCGCGAATACATTGATAAGTGTACTTAATTTTCTTTTCCTTTTATTTCGCTGTTGAAATAGTTTAGATTATGTGCGCGAATACATTGATAAGTGTACTTAATTTTCTTTTCTTTATTTCGCTGTTGAAATAGTTTAGTTATGTGCGCGAATACATTGATAAGTGTACTTAATTTCTTTTCCTTTTATTTCGCTGTTGAAATAGTTTAGATTATGTACGCGAATACATTGATAAGTGTACTTAATTTTCTTTTCCTTTTATTTCGCTGTTGAAATAGTTTAGATTATGTACGCGAATACATTGATAAGTGTACTTAATTTTCTTTTCCTTTTATTTCGCTGTTGAAATAGTGCGGATGTTTTGAAACGGTTATAACCCTGATATGGCTCTACGCAGTCGGCTGGGCTTTAAACACAAATAGCAATAACAATCACATGTACATGGAATTTCTTCCCAGTGCGGAGACACTATCTTGAGAAACTGAAATAGAAATTGTGAATACGATTAGAATAATTATTCACAAATTGAGAAGTTTTAGCCCACATGACTTCGGTTTATTCGTCAATCAGTTTGCTTTTTGTTTATTTGTTCGTTTGCTTGTTTATTTCCGCCTGTAGCCTAAATGTGTCAGCAAGTGTTTTTAATATATTGTGGAATGTACGGGAATATGTCATCATTTAGTTATGGGGAAGAAGTCATCGTTTGTAACTGTGCATAACAATATCATAGTGTTGCATTAGTGTGTGAAACGAAAATGGTCCATTAAGGATTTTCAGCTGTTTAGGGTATATACATCTTGCATCAGTTCCATGGACAGCAAAGAAAACAAACGAGACAGTCTTGATGGAGGCAGACACAAGTAGATCATTCATAAGGAAGATTAGGAAAAGACAGGCAACATTCATAGGCCATTTTATGAGGAAGGGGGATTTGGAGCACCTGGTCACAACGGGAAAGCTGGAGGGGAAAGAGATCACCAGTAGACCCAGGGAGAGAATGCTGGACGGACTTGCGGAGTGGCTGGGGATGAGGAGGGTGGGGGAGATGCTGGGGGCAACGAGAGATAGAGATGGTTGGAAGTCCATGGTCGCCAACGCCATACGGCAGGGCACCTGATGATGATGCATCTTGCATAAATCGTATGCAAATATGGGATCATATGCTCAG
>JAPXFY010000018.1:70625328-70635328 GCA_030674185.1 Monoplex corrugatus
TTGGTTCTGACAGTATTAACAACACTGCGCCTGTCTTGTTTCGTGTATGAAATCAGCGTTCTCATTCTATTCTTGTGTGTGTGTGTTTCTGTTCCCGTCGCAGTCTATTTCTTTTTTGTTGTCGCCCTTGTTGTTTGTTTCCCCCCCCCCCCCCCCCCTGATCTTCTTACAGCACCGTTCCTGTGTCGCTGCCCCCATGTCGCTTATGTCGGTGACTAACACGTGTGTGTACCTTCACACTTATCGAAACTGATGTTAGTTACCATGAGACAGGGGCATAAAGGCTACTGATTATGGGACAGCCATGCCTCTCTCATTGCCTTGTCATCCCTCCCTCCTCCTCTCTCTCTCTCTCACTCTCCCCCTTTGCCTCTCTGGTCTGTCTGTCTGTTTGTCTGTGTGTGTGTGTGTGTGTGTGTGTGTGTGTGTGTGTGTGTGTGTGTGTGTGTGTGTGTGTGTGTGTGTGTGTGTTCGTTATTTCTTTTAACGTTTGTTCACATATGTGCTTTTAGACGGATGTGTGTGTGTGTGTGTGTGTGTGTGTGTGTGTGTGTGTGTGTGTGTGTGTGTTACTGTGTGTCGTGTGTGTGCGTGCTTGCATGCTTGTGTGTGTGTGTATGTGTGTGTTTGTGTATATGTGCGTGCATGTGTGTATGTGTTTGTGTGTGTGTGTGTGTATGTGTGTGTGTCTGTGTGTGTGTGGTGTGTGAGTGCCTATGTGTATGTTGTATGTGTGTGTCTGTGTCTCTGTGTGTGCGTGCGTGTGTGTGTGCGTGTGTGTGTGTATGTGTGCATTTGTGTGTGTGTGTGTGCATTTGTGTGTGTGTGTGTATGTGTGTGCATTTGTGAGTGTGTGTGTGTCTATGTGTGTGTGTGTGTTTGTGTGTGTCTGTGTGTGTGTGTATGTGTGTATTTGCGTGTGTGTGTGTGTGTTTGTGTGTGTGCTTGTGTGTGTGTGTGTGTGTGTGTGTGTGTGTGTGTGTGTGTGTGTGTGTGTATACGTGTGTGAGTGTGTATATCCGTGTGTGTGTGTGTGTATGTATATGTGTGTGTGTATCCGTGTGTGTGTGTGTGTGTGTGTGTGTGTGTTTGTTTGTTTGTGTGTGTGTGTGTATCCGTGTGTGTGTGTGTTTATGTGTTTGTGTGTGTTCGTGTGTGTGTGTTCGTGTGTGTGCGTACGTGCGTGCGTGCGTGTGTGTGTGCGTATGTGTGTGTCTGCTTGTGTGTGTGTGTGCGCGCGTGTGTGTGTGCGTGTGTCAGTGTGTGTTTCTATGCATGTAATTATTGTACGAGTAGGCAATTGTATGTTAGTGGTGCTGTTTGGCTTGTGCGTTTTCGTTTTCTGTGTACGTTCGATATTGTAAGCGCTAAGGGCTTTTTCTTTTTAGACTAAAAGCCATATATGTGACCCCCCACCTCGAAATCAGTCTTAGCTAGCATTTTTGGCATTTTGAGATATACATATCACTGGAAAGTGTACATTCTGCTGATTATTTTGGTATTTGAATAAAGCTTGCACTCAAAAAAAATGTAGAAGTTAAGTATGTTTAAAGTCATTAAGTTGTATGACGGCCATTTTGAGAAAACGGCCTCTAAAGTTATTTATTTGGTGGCTTTGACCCAGTTTCTTTCTAATTTTCGCTATCATTATTGAAAGGTGCACCAAAGAGCTTTCCATCAGTATATTACATGTGCGGGTACTGTGCAGGTTACGGTTCATAATAAGATATAAAAATAGGTACTTCTGGTAGGAAATTGCGTTCTTTCTGCTGCGATCAGTGCATTAAAATACCGATTTAAATTGATTATTAATATTTTTTCTAGAAAAAAAAATTCTGTGGGGGATAGATTATAGTCTAAAGAAATCAATTTTGAGAAAAAGTCAAAACGCCCCAGACAGACCCTCAGTCACCTTTTCAGCTCCTAGTGCTGTTCGACTGACTGCGAGTTAAGACTGATTTCGTGGCGGGATGTCACATATGTTCATTATTAATCTCAATATCATATTTGTTTACGACACTATGATGATGAAAATGAGGATGATAATGATGATGCTATGGAGTTGCATGTCGGAACTGAGACTACTTGATAGATTTGTACTCTTCACGTGCCTTCAAAATATGTTAAATACCAATGTAATTAACATATTTTGAAGGTAAGCGAAGAGTACATTTTACTGACAACAGTGAAATACAATACAATACAACACAACACAATACAAATGCAATGCAATACAATACAATACAATACAACACAACACAACACAACACAACACAATACAATGCAATGCAATGCAATGCAATACAATACTAATCCAATATAGCACAATACAATTTAATAGTAGTACATTTATCCTTCACAGGAAATTACATGTCTGGCCAAGCACATGACATGGCACATGAAAAATCAGATTACATCAGATCAATCTTTATTAGTTAAAATTTTACAGAATCATTAGTTCACAGTCCTGTTAATGCATTACTTTAACTTTATGCAGTTTGTGTATTAGTGTTACAATTTCCCTTCATATTGTTGAAGTTAATTGTTAGAGTTAAGTTTTCGTTCCATTTTTCTGTTCTCCCACCTACTTATGTCTTTTTACTCTATCTCCCCTCTGCCCCAATCCAACCCGCCCAACTATTGTTCTACATGTTATTTTATTTATTCATTTTTTTTTAATTCCCCCTCTCCCCCCTCCCCCGTCTAATATCACTTATAGTGAAAAGACGTTAAATCAAAGAACGAACGAACGATGAAAAATCAAAGTGCAAGTCAAATCATAAAAAAGAACATCGTCATAAAAGCATAAGGCTCACCTTACCACCACCACCACTTCCTCCACACGTATTCATCCTCCCATCCATCCCCACGCAATTGGCGTCAATCAGACCCGAGAAATACAGGCACCTACGGTGTTGGTCAGGACATTTGAACAATAATAACCTAAATGACGTATCCGTAGAGTGGATGGGACTCGACTGTGTGGTGCCAGTCGACCCAACGAGCGAAGAGGGCAGTCAACTGTCGGTAGGAGCTTGTCAGAACTGAAAAATTCCATATTTATCTATCTGTCTGTCTATGTATCTGTCTTGTCTGTCTATGTATCTATCTGTCTATGTATCTGTCTGTGTGTCTATGTATCTATCTATCTATGTATCTATCGTGTTATGTATTGTATCTGTCTGTCTATGTATCTTTCTGTCTATGTATCTATCGTGTCTATGTATCTATCTGTCTATCTATGTATCTATCTGTCTGTCTATGTATCTATCTGTCTGTCTATGTATCTATCGTGTCTATGTATCTATCTGTCTATCTATGTATCTATCTGTCTGTCTATGTATCTATCTGTCTGTCTATGTATCTATCGTGTCTATGTATCTGTCTGTCTATGTATCTATCTGTCTATCTATGTATCTGTCTGTCTATGTATCTATCTGTCTGTCTATGTATCTATCGTGTCTATGTAGTATGTATGTATGTATGTATGTATGTATGTGTATGATGTATGTATGTATGTATGTATGTATGTATGTATGTATGCATGTATGTATGTATGTATTCTGTCTGTCTGTCTATCTGTCTGTCATCTGTCTGTCGATCTATCTATTTCTATCTATCTGTCTATCTATCTATCTGTCTGTTTATCTATCTATCTGTCTGTCTGTCTATCTATCTATCTATCTATCTATTTGTCTATCTGTCTGTCTGTCTGTCTATCTATCTATCTATCTATCTATCTAGCTATCCATCTATGTATGATTATGTATGTATGTATGTATATGTATGTATGTATGTTATGTATTTGTCTATCTATCTGTATGTATGTATGTATGTATGTACGTATGTATGTGTGTATGTATGGTTTTTTTGATTGATGGAAATTCGAACCCACACCCTCCCAATCAGTATCGGTTGCATTAACCACTTGGCTACGTTGACCCGTATCTTTCTCTTTCTGTCTCGTCTCTTGTTCGGTCTCTGTCTCAGTCTGTCTGTCTGTCTGTCAGTCTTGGTTTGTCGCAGTCTAGGTCTGTCACTGTCTGTGGGTCTGTCTGTCTGTGTCTGTCTTGATCCGTCCCAGTCTGTCGAGCTGTTCATCCCGCCCCATTTCAGAAAGCTGTCTCGTGGCCCAAGGAAATAGACACGGAACAAGTCTGCCAATATCGTTCCACTATTCAACAACGGTCGATTTATTTCCAGAAAGTTCCTCCCTCCACCCATCTTCCCCCCCCCCCCCCACTCTTCCCGCTCTCTTTCCAGACTCCAGAACATCTTGTCCCCTCTCCCCCTCCTTCCTTCCCAGACCTCGTCTGTCTTCTTCTCTTCCTCCTCCTCCACTGTCTCCCTTCCACTTTTTGTACATTCTCTCCCGTGGCTTTTTTCAATCACAGCACAGACCCCGTACATTCCGTGTCGTCTGCTTCGAAAGGTCAGACGCCTCCGTCTGTGTTTAAAAATAGAGACCGTGGTCAGGTCATATCAAAATTTCATTCTTTTGGGCTGAATCATATACACGTTTTATTCTGTGCTAAACTAAACTTATTTTTGAATTAAAAAAAAACCATCAAAACGTGATTGTGAGCTAAATCTTTTCTATACTTTCAGTGTATTCAGGTACTTTTGGGGGGTTGGGGTGTGGAAGAGGGACCCAATTAATTCTACCTTCAGTGTTAAACCTTTGCTCGTTTGAAAGTGTATCCAAGATTTTTGAGAGAAATAATCTGAATTTCATTGTGATCTTATTTTTCTTTTGTCTTTTTTTTTCTGTTCTTGTCATGCAGTTTTTACCTGTTTAAAGCATATTGAAAAATAGGAAATGAAGAGCAGATTCAGTACATATTTGTAATATCCATCATCAGTTTCCAAATGTCTGTGTCACCTATGGTTTTTACATTATTTGATTTTCAGCGTCTTCTCCTATGTCCTTTCATGCAGTACATGTCACCCACCCACCCATGCACCCACCCACCCACACATGCACCCACCCACCCACCCATGCACCCACCTACCCACACATGCACCCACCCACCCACACATGCACCCACCCACCCACACATGCACCACCCACCCACACATGCACCCACCCACCCACACATGCACCCCACCCACCCACACATGCACCACCCACCCACACATGCACCCACCCACCCACACATGCACCCACCCACCCACACATCTCAAAACACACACACCATTAAAATATCGATACGATTCAGAGCCTAATGGTCAGTAATACTAAAACAGCTCTATCAGTATCATGTAAAAGTTTTACATATCTTATTCCCATGCCACTCTGTCATACCCGTGGACACATATAAACCTTCCCCCCCCCCCCTCACCTCGCCCTTTGCTCACATACATAGACACATACATATAATCACATCAGTTCTGGAATATTCTCCCAGTGAATTTCATAATGAATATAGTCTGATACATGATGTCAGTTCCAGCGTCAGTCAGTAAGTGTCTTGGGGTTATTGTGTCTCTTTAAAGAGACTGATAGATGGGATAGAATTCGTTAAGTCTGATATTTATGGTACTGGCATCCTTGGAAACACTTCAGTTCTAGCAACGAGATGCAGGTCTCGTTAAGGTCACCTGGGTATCGTGATTTCATGTTTCACTTTCAAAAAGAGGTTTGTGCATGGACCAATTTATTATAAACCGTCCACATGTTCGAGTTATACGATTTCAGGGTGATATTTGTGTTTTAATCATTTGTTTTTTTAAAAAAGCTATCATCTTTGACATCTGACTTATGGTTGTGCTTTTGTAACTGTGAAACATTGCCAGCAAAATAATTAAATATTTTACATTGGCAATATTCAGTTCAAGTCGAGCCAAGTCAAGTGACCCTTACTTTCGGTGAGGAATTAAAAAAAAATAAGGTCATCCCATAACCTGAGGTCATTGGGAAATGAGATGGAAGAGACCTCAACACTTTTTTCGGGGCCAGTACTAATAGGGCCGTGCCCATCTCCTTTCTCTGTCGTTTTACCTTTTGATAACTTAAAAGACAATCAACCAGTCGCCATGGTGTAGTGATTAACGCAACGGACTACTGACTGGAAGGTTTTGGGTTCGAATCCCCATTAAAAATCATTGTACGATTTTTCGGCTCTAACCGGCTCTTTCCAGAGTTGGGCTTGCAATGGGTTCATTGGGCAGACTGGGACCACACGGTCGAGTCTCATCCCCTTCACGGAGCGTTATTGAGGGTGTTGCTCAAATCTTCTGATCAGCACCGCAGGTGTCTGTATCTCTCGAGCTTGGTTGACGCCAGGATATGTTATGATAGTAGACGTACGCAGTCTCACTCGTAGATGGAACTCTATAGCATCATGATCATCATTCTCATCGACATCATCGTCATCGGCATTGTAAAAAAAATATGTGCCTGCTTATGTGGCCATTAAGTTGGCGCAGAAAATGGGACGAAAAAAAAAAATGAAGCGTGAAGGCAGCCTCCCTAAGTGTGATGATGAAAAAAAAAACAAAAAAAACAAAAAAAAAAAAACCGACTTTGAAGACAATAGGTACCCATTCACAGCAGGGTAGACTGAAGGTAGCACTACATATAAGGTTTCAGGTGCGTGGTTGGAAGTCCATGGTCGCCAACGCCAAGCGGCAGGGCACCTGATGATGATGATGATGGTTCACACCTTTGCAAACTCATGCAAGCATATTCGCAGACTTTACTTCTGTGCCAACCAGAAAAAATGTAAAACCTTTGAGAAATTAATTTGATAACAAGTCAGTGTATGTTCACATTTTCTAATCAACATGCTGACGAATCATTCCAAAACGATTGTGTTACATTGAAGTTTCAAAATAGATTATAACGGTTCATTTTCATTGCTACATAATGTGCATTGTGATGAATCAGTTTACCAATAAAAAAAATAATATGAATTTCTGCGTTAGTAAGAGCCTGTGAAAAACCTGGAGCTGAAACCATCTGAGTTTAAAATCAAGAGTTGTCTTAAATGGTTCGAGAAAGATTTTGTTCCAAATTAAAATGTGTCAGGGTATATTTGATCCCAGTTTTATATATAGTGGGTTGATGTTATAGGCCATGAACATCGGATAGATCGCCTTTCTTGCGTTTAAAACTAATCAAGTACATTTGAAAAAAAATCCAAATTCGATTCTAAGCTTTCTTTTGTTAAACCCAAACACTTTTGAAACACAACAACAAAACAAATTTATTTGAAAATTTTGTTTTTGTTGTACTGTAAATCTTGCACTTTTGAACACAACCTCTTCAATTCAGATTCCACTTAAGGTAGTTTTTTAGATAGTGATTGACCTTTGGCCTTTGGCCCATCCACTGTAATGATGCTCACGGTATGACCCAGTTTTGTTTGTCTGTTTTTGTTCATGTCCCAGTTTTGTTTGTTTGTTCGTTTTTGTTTGTTTGTTCGTTTCTTTGTTTGCTTTTGAAACTACGACCTTTGTTCATCTGACGACTGCAGTTCTTTACTGCTACAGCTTGAAATTTCACCTTTTGGATGAAACAAGCCTGGAATCCTCACTAGGCTAGGACTGAAATAACAGGACAAGTGTGCAGCGTTATCTCCATGTCAAAATGTGCCCATTAGCTCAGTTGTCACAGCACTGTGCTCATAATGCCGGAGCTGGGGTTCAACCTTCGGGCAGGTGACGATTTTATTTTATTTCATTTTATTTTACTTTATTTCATTTTTATTTTAGGTCATTTTATTTAATTATTTATTTTTGGCGGTTCGCTGCCCATCTTAATGTTACCATTATTTGGTGTTTCGTGTTTTGCAGGTCTCTTCTCCCTTCCCCCATCCTCCGATCCCCGTTTCAAGACCTTGCCAGCGCATTGGGTTTTGCGCACGAAGAGGGAGTCTGCCAGATAATTGTTGGCAGATTTGGGAGAACGCATATGGACTTGTCCGAGTGCAGTGAATCCCTCTTGGACAAAATGCAAACTCCCAGGATATGCAAACACGATCTGAGACATACTGGATGGTTTCATGTAGTGCGTTCACCGTGTCTGTTATAGTAATTTGGTATTTTTGGCTTAGTTGTGATGACTGATTTACCTGTCGATCTGACGGACAGGTGGGCGTACAGGTCTTCACCGAGGACGTGGGTGTGCATGTGGGATACAAGACCGATCCCGGGGGCACATGTGCTTGCATTGGCATAACGTGGAAATGAGTTCTGTAGTTTTGGGTTCTGGTATCTCCAGTTCCTCTTGTGTTGAATACCAGCTGTTCTGCTCTATCCAAATGTACTTGCTGATTCCAGTAATAGGCTGATACAATACCAGTGTTAAATATAGACTAGGTAAAACATAGGCTAGATAGGGTCTCAGGACCTGGCCAGCTCATGGATTTATGTGCAGGCTAATGTAGGCTAGGTAAATCATAGGCTAGGTACGGCCTCAGGACCTGGCCAGCTCATGGATTTATGTGCAGGCTAATGTAGGCTAGGTAAATCATAGGCTAGGTAGGGCCTCAGGACCTGGCCAGCTCATGGGTTTATGTGCAGACTTAAGGCTTGTGCCGTGACCACCATACACATGTAGCACCTGTGACGTTAGTGCAGATGGAATTCGTTCCGAGCGCGGAGACGTCGTCTTGAGAAATTGAAACTGAAACAGAAGCATGTAACCTGCGCGCAGTGCTGTGGTTAGCATACTCTTTTATGGGCAGTGTCCGTCCAGTTGGCGGTGTTGATGCCACAGTTGTGTTTTAATTGTGCTCTATTCTTATGAACGACATTGTCAAAACTCTATCGATTGTTTGCAGATGTCAAGGATCAGAGCTATAACGCTAGGGTGGAAATCCGCCATGTAGACATATCGACAGAAAGGGCTGATCCCTACACTAACTAACCTCGTTCGATCGTAACAGTTCTTCATTTTGAAGGGAATAAGGTTCATTAGGAGATGCTGCTGATTGATCATAAGGAAGACAGTAAAGCCACCATGACATTTTCTTGTTTCAAATGCCGCTACATCTGCACCGAGTGGGGTGACATGGGCAGTGGAGAGAGAGAGAGGGAGAGGGAGGAGAGAGAGGGAGAGAGAGAGAGAGGGAGGGAAGAGAGAGAGAGAGGGAGGGAGGAGAGAGAGAGGAGAGAGAGGGAGGAGAGGAGAGAGAGAGAGAGAAAGAGAGAGAGAGAGAGAGAGAGGAGAGAGAGGGAAAGAGAGAGAGAGAGGGTGGAGTGAGAAGAAGGGAATCAAGACTTAAAGAGATTACTTGTCAAAGTGGTGAAGTGGTAAGTGATATGGAACTCTCACAAGGAAGTCTTGGGTTCGAAACCCATTAGTCCTAACAAACCATTGTGAGATTTTTCAACCTCGATCGGCTCCTGTCCCGAGATAAACGTGCCACATCTCACTGGGAAGACTGGAACGACACAGTCGAGTCTCATCCACTTTAGAGGTGCGTGAGTTAGGGTGTTGCTCAACTCCAAAGATGTCCCCTTCACCAGGTGGCAAGACAGGACGTGTGGCCAAAGACACTCCGCTGACAACCAAACTCCATGGCTGCAGACAGGAGCTGGAAAAGACGGCTGCATTCATCGCCCGGACTCAGATGATTGTGTAGCAGCGTACGCCAAGAAGTAGGGTGTTGCTCAAACTAAGTACGTGTATCTCTCGGGCCTAGTTGACGTCAGAATATTTATTCAAGTTAGTGCAGACTACAGACAGCCCTGTCACTCAGTCTTTAATCTGATATGGAACTCCATGGTGTCATCATGATCAGCTCCATTGTCGTCATCATAGCATTGTATATAATTTCCCAGATTGTGTGGCCCTTCGCACCCTGCTGTTAGGGTTATTCAGTTGCAGTAGGTTTGTAGGTGTCTTGGAGAACAGCATAGGAATAGTGTAGGTGTCTTTGGAGAACAGCGAGTATGAGGTGTCTTGAGAACACATGGATAGGTAGGGTCTTGGAGAACAGCATGGGAATAGTGTAGGTGTCTTGGAGAACAGCAGGAATAGTGGTTCTGGAGA
>JAPXFY010000018.1:70640328-70647828 GCA_030674185.1 Monoplex corrugatus
CTCTGTCATTTTATTTTTCACTTGACAAAGGGCCTGGGCTCGAAACGTTGTGTTTTATACACCAAAGGATCTTTTACAAACAAGGTATTTTTTTAATATTTTGTTTTTACCCTCAAGATCCAGCAGTCATATTTTGTTTTACCTGTATGGAATATAGTCTGAGCGCAGAGACTTCATCTTGAAAAACTGAAACTGGGAGTGAGTTCACTCGCCGCTATTTTGGTCACATTTGTGATATCATCTCCCGTTCGTTCTGCGGCGATTCAAATACCACATTGAAACTGTTGTTGTTGTTGTTTTTATTGGGAAAAATATTAACAAAATACCATGTTTAAAAAACACAGGCTGTTGGACAACAGAAAGTTTGTTAGCAGAATGGTTTCACTGTGCGTGGCATTCCACTTCAGACCTGTGACAGTGAGATGAATGTCTCTTTCAAAAGCGTTAGCAATGCCTCAGACTTCAAGTTCTCCAGGAAGGATTCAAGGGTCAGCCATGACCCTTGGCAACCGTACTTGTTCCTGTACTGATCGGTTTTTGCAACCATTCAGGCAGGGCAATTTTGTTGACAGTTGCATCAAGAATTTCATACAGAGAAGCATTGTTGTGAAACTATCACGGGCATGTTTAAAATAAAAAAAATAAAAAAACGTCATGAAAGTAACCGTTGAGGCCAGATAATTTTGTTGTTATTACAAGATCATTGCAGATCCTGAATATGAGTAAAAGTATGTTCATCTGTCGCTCAGTCATGCACAGTTACTGCTCATTCAACACAGGTACAAATTGACTAAACAAGAGAGAAGGATGGGTACCGCCATCATAAAGCTCGGCTTACTTATTTGTGAAGGCTCCTTGGGGACTATAGGGCCCCAGCAGTACTCCTCAAACGGACTCAGTTCTGGGCTGTTCCCATCCCGTGATAATCTTCGTTACGTTTTTTTTTGTGACTGTGCGTAAGTATGAGTAGTTTAATCATGTAGCATTATGTTATAAATTGGGGTTCCTCTTGTGTATTGACAGCTGTGCACGTAATTTCATTTTTGTTTTGATGTTTTTGGATATTTCTTTACTGTTTGTATACCGTCATTCGTTGTCATTTCATTTCATAATAATAATAATAATTACAATATTTATATAGCGCAAAATCTTGATAAAATCAAATCTAAGCGCTGAGAAAACAAAGAAACAAAGAAACAAACAAACAAAGAAAAACCTGCTCCTCTTTCGCAGTCAGTCAGTCAATCAGACATCATCATGACACTTCACACATCACTGCAGGGAAAAAAAAAAAAAAAAAAAAAAAAAAAAAATATATATATATATATATATATAAGTATATCATTCTGTCTGTCGTCGTTTCTTCTTCTCCTTCATGCTATTGAAACACACATAAATAGGCCCCGTGCGCAGCCAAAATATCTTGAGTGTTGCTAGGTTTGTCATTTTACTCCTTCTCCATCGTCATCATCCAGAGCATCATCATTATTGGCGTCATCATCATCCCCCATCATCAAGGCAGACAAGAAATGAATGTTTGCAGGCATAGGGTTGGCAGGGCTTTGGGAAAAACACCCCCCAAAAAAACAAAACAATAACAATATTGAAGTATTGTGTGTTTTGAAACGGTTATAGCCCCGATATGGCTCTATGCAGTCTGCTGGACTTTAAGCAACAATAACAGGTAACAGACAGACATATGGAAAAGCTTATGTGAGTGTAAAAACAAAATATTAAAAAAATACCTTGTTTGTAAAAGTTCCTCTGGAGTATAAAAACACAACGTTTCGAGCCCAGGCCCTTTGTCAAGTGAAAAATATAAGGTATTTTTTAATATTTTGTTTTTACCCTCAAGATCCAGCAGTCATATTTTGTTTTACCTTGTGTGAGTGTGGCTGTATCCACAGCTCAGTGTGTACGACTTAATTTATTTAACTCCAGTGGCGCCAAGCGTTAGGTAATACTGTAGACTCTGTCCTACCGAGTTGGTTAGATCTTTAGTACAACTCGCACACCCTTGTTGTTTACAGTGGCACCGCCAGGCTGTTTCTTTGGTACCGTTACTGTAGGAGTAAGCAGTCTCCGACCTCTTTCCATGCGGTTCACCGACAGTCGTTAGTTTCAGCCTGCGTCTTGCCGATTGGAACTAAGAACTATTCATCATAGGCATTGTGACGTCAGCACTTGTTTGTGTAGGGGTGACGAGGGTGGGTGAAGATGGGGGTGGGCGGTTGGATTTGTGTGTGTGTGTTGTGTTGTGTGTGTGTGTGTGTCTGTGTGTGTGTGTTGTGTTGTGTGTGTGTGTGTGTGTGTGTGTGTGTGTGTGTGTGTGTGTGTGTGTGTGTGTGTTGTGTGTGTGTGTGTGTATGTGTGTGTGTGAGAGAGAGAGAGAGAGAGAGAGAGTATGTGTGTGTGTGTGTGTGTGTGTGTGTGTGAGTGCGCGCTCGCGCTCATGTGTAGTATGAGTGCATCCAGTTGTGTGACGGAAAGTATTAACATTATGCTTCATGTATGCCTACGTGTACGGTACGAATATGTGTCCGAAGCTTGTTTTTCTCAGACACTACAGATCGAGCTGTGTCAGTATTGTGTGTGTGTGTGTGTGTGTGTGTGTGTGTGTGTGTGTGTGTGTGTGTGTGCGTGCGTGCGTGCGTGCGTGGTGTGTGTGTGTGTGTGTGTGCGTGTGTGTGTGTGTGTGTAAATATATCACTGTAATATATCACTGAAATCTGTCGCCAATCAACTTTACTTAATAACCACTCCTACTTACCATTTTCTGAAAAGTATTCTTGCTGCTTAGATTTTCGTACGTATTAAAGATGTTGATGTTTTTCTTCTCAAACAAGTGTGTTTGGAATCATTAAGCGTAGACTCTGGAGCTGGTTTTACATCTACATCTGTCTGCCCCAGGCTTGCACACTTGGGGGGGGGGGGGGGGGTTTGGAGACCAGAGGTGAAAAGTGGAATGAGGAGGAGTCAGGCTGAAAGGTAGCAGACAGCGGTGAGAAAAAGGGTGTGATGCAAAATCAGGAGTTGTATCTGTGACCCACATCAACGTGCAATTCCATGCCCTGTCCTGATGGACGGGAATGCTATTTGGGAGTCACTGAACATTTTCTTTTGTATTGTGTTATATTACTGTATGTTCATACATTATTCCCTTTCGTCCTTACATCTGTTTTAAATCAGTAAACCAAAAAAAAAAAAAAAAAAAAAAAAAAAAAAAAAAAAAAAAAAATCAGGTTGTTCTGTCTCACTAGACTTACAGTGCCCTGTCTCACTAGACTTACAGAGCCCTGTCTCACTAGACTTACAGTGCCCTGTCTCACTGGACTTACAGAGCCCTGTCTCACTAGACTTACAGTGCCCTGTCTCACGAGACTTACAGAGCCCTGTCTCACTAGACTTACATAGCCCTGTCTCACTAGACTTACAGTGCCCTGTCTCACTGGACTTACAGTGCCCTGTCTCACTGGACTTACAGTGCCCTGTCTCACTGGACTTACAGTGCCCTGTCTCACTGGACTTACAGTGCCCTGTCTCACTAGACTTACAGTGCCCTGTCTCACTGGACTTACAGTGCCCTGTCTCACTAGACTTACAGAGCCCTGTCTCACTGGACTTACAGTGCCCTGTCTCACTAGACTTACAGTGCCCTGTCTCACTGGACTTACAGTGCCCTGTCTCACTGGACTTACAGTGCCCTGTCTCACTGGACTTACAGAGCCCTGTCTCACTAGACTTACAGAGCCCTGTCTCACTGGACTTACAGTGCCCTGTCTCACTGGACTTACATAGCCCTGTCTCACTGGACTTACATAGCCCTGTCTCACTGGACTTACATAGCCCTGTCTTACTGGACTTACAGAGCCCTGTCTCACTGGACTTACAGAGACGTGTCTCACTGGACTTACAGAGCCCTGTCTCACTGGACTTACAGTGCCCTGTCTCACTGGACTTACAGAGACGTGTCTCACTGGACTTACATAGCCCTGTCTCACTGGACTTACAGAGACGTGTCTCACTGGACTTACATAGCCCTGTCTCACTGGACTTACAGAGACGTGTCTCACTGGACTTACATAGCCCTGTCTCACTGGACTTACAGTGCCCTGTCTCACTGGACTTACAGTGCCCTGTCTCACTGGACTTACATAGCCCTGTCTCACTGGACTTACAGTGCCCTGTCTCACTGGACTTACATAGCCCTGTCTCACTGGACTTACATAGCCCTGTCTCACTAGACTTACATAGCCCTGTCTCACTGGACTTACATAGCCCTGTCTCACTGGACTTACAGTGCCCTGTCTCACTGGACTTACAGAGCGCCTGCTTCATCCACTGGACTTACATGCCCTGTCTCACTGGACTTACATAGCCCTGTCTCACTGGACTTACATAGCCCTGTCTCACTGGACTTACATAGCCCTGTCCTAACTGGACTGACATAGCCCTGTCTCACTGGACTTACAGTGCCCTGTCTCACTGGACAATACATAGCCCTGTCTCACTGGACTTACAGTGCCCTGTCTCACTGGACTTACATAGCCCTGTCTCACTGGACTTACATAGCCCTGTCTCACTGGACTTACAGAGCCCTGTCTCACTGGACTTACAGTGCCCTGTCTCACGTGGACTTACAGTGCCCTGTCTCACTGGACTTACAGTGCCCTGTCTCACTGGACTTACAGAGCCCTGTCTCACTGGACTTACAGTGCCCTGTCTCACTGGACTTACAGAGCCCTGTCTCACTGGACTTACAGAGCCTGTCTCACTGGAACTTACTAAAGCCCTGTCTCACTGGACTTACAGTGCCCTGTCTCACTGGACTTACAGTGCCCTGTCTCTACTGGTACTATTACATAGCCCTGTCTCACTGGACTTACATAGCCTGTCTCACTGGACTTACATAGCCCTGTCTCACTGGACTTACAGAGCCCTGTCTCACTGGACTTACATGCCCTGTCTCACTGGACTTACATAGCCCTGTCTCACTGGACTTACATAGCCTGTCTCACTGGACTTACAGAGCCCTGTCTCACTAGGACTTACAGAGCCCTGTCTCACTGGACTTACAGTGCCCTGTCTCACTGGACTTACAGTGCCCTGTCTCACTGGATTACAGTGCCCTGTCTCACTGGACTTACAGTGCCCTGTCTCAGTGGACTTACAGTGACCTGTCTCACTGGACTTACAGAGCCCTGTCTCACTGGACTTACAGAGCCCTGTCTCACTGGACTTACAGAGCCCTGTCTCACTGGACTTACAGAGCCCTGTCTCACTGGATTACAATGCCCTGTCTTACTGGACTTACATAGCCCTGTCTCACTGGACTTACATAGCCCTGTCTTACTGGACTTACATAGCCCTGTCTCACTGGACTTACAGAGCCCTGTCTCACTGGACTTACAGAGCCCTGTCTCACTGGACTTACATAGCCCTGTCTCACTGGACTTACATAGCCCTGTCTTACTGGACTTACATAGCCCTGTCTTACTGGACTTACATAGCCCTGTCTCACTGGACTTACTAGAGCCCTGTCTCACTGGACTTACATAGCCCTGTCTCACTGGACTTACATATGCCCTGTCTCACTGGACTTACATAGCCCTTTCTCACTGGACTTACATAGCCCTGTCTCACTGGACTTACAGAGCCCTGTCTCACTGGACTTACATAGCCCTGTCTCACTGGACTTACATAGCCCTGTCTCACTGGACTTACATGGCCCTGTCTCACTGGACTTACATAGCCCTGTCTCACTGGACTTACATTGCCCTGTCTCACTGGACTGACAGAGCCCTGTCTCACTGGACTTACAGTGCCCTGTCTCACTGGACTTACACAGCCCTGTCTCACTGGACTTACAGTGCCCTGTCTCACTGGACTTGCGATGCTCTGTCTCACTGGACTTACAGTGCCCTGTCTCACTGGACTTACAGTGCCCTGTCTCACTGGACTTACAATGCCCTGTCTCACTGGACTTACAGTGCCCTGTCTCACTGGACTTACAGTGCCCTGTCTCACTGGACTTACATGCCCTGTCTCACCGGACTGACAGAGCCCTGTCTCACTGGACTTACAATGCCCTGTCTCACTGGACTTACAATGCCCTGTCTCACTGGACTTACAGTGCCCTGTCTCACTGGACTTACAATGCCCTGTCTCACTGGACTTACAATGCCCTGTCTCACTGGACTAACAGATGCCCTGTCTCACTGGACTTACATGCCCTGTCTCACTGGACTTACAGTGCCCTGTCTCACTGGACTTACAAGCCCTGTCTCACTGGACTTACAGTGCCCTGTCTCACTGGACTTACATAGCCCTGTCTCACTGGACTTACAGTGCCTGTCTCACTGGACTTACATGCCCTGTCTCACTGGACTTACAGTGCCCTGTCTCACTGGACTTACAGGCGTGTCTCACTGGACTTACATGCCCTGTCTCACTGGACTTACAGAGCCCTGTCTCACTGGACTTACATAGCCCTGTCTCACTGGACTTACATAGCCCTGTCTCACTGGACTTACAGTGCCCTGTCTCACTGGACTTACAGTGCCTGTCTCACTGGACTTACAGTGCCTGTCTCACTGGACTTACAGTGCCTGTCTCTGGACTTACAGTGCCCTGTCTCACTGGACTTACAGTGCCTGTCTCACTGACTTACAGTGCCCTGCCTGGACTTACAGTGGCATGAAAGTGCCTCCACCACGGCCTTCTCACTACTACAGGCCTGTCTCATGGACTTCATGCCTTTCTGATTACATGCCTGTTCATGACTTACAGCCTGTCTCACTGGATACGTGTGTTCATGGCTTACAGCCTTCCCTGGACTTACAGCCCTGTCTCACTGGACTTACAGTGCCTCCTATCCACTGCTCGTCTACCAGTTCCTGTCCACTTAGGACTGTGGTGGTGATGGGCTCCTAACCTTTCAGCTGTCTGTCCTACCACCGTACCTGTCAGTTGACTGTTGTGGTGATGGGCATACCTAACCCTTTCGCTCTTGTCCTATCCACCAGTTCCTGTCAGACTTAGGACGTTGGTGGTGATGGCATACCAATGCCCTGTCTATACAGTCCTGCATGGACTTGGTGTGAGGATACCTACCCTTTCGCTCTCTGTCCTATCCACCAGTTCCCTGCCAGCTTAGGACTGTTGGTGGTGATGGGCATACCTAACCCTTTCGCTCCTCTGTTCCTATCCACCAGTTTCCTGCAGATTAGGACTGTTGGTGGTGATGGGCATACCTAACCCTTTCGCTTCTGTCCTATCCACCAGTCTCCTGTCAGCTTAGGACTGTTGGTGGTGATGGGCATACCTAACCCTTTCGCTCTCTGTCCTATCCACCAGTCTCCTGTCAGCTTAGGACTGTTGGTGGTGATGGGCATACCTAACCCTTTCGCTGTCTGTCCTATCCACCAGTTTCCTGTCAGTTAGGACTGTTGGTGGTGATGGGCATACCTAACCCTTTCGCTCTCTGTCCTATCCACCAGT
>JAPXFY010000018.1:70652828-70662828 GCA_030674185.1 Monoplex corrugatus
TCCCCAGCCACTCTGCAAGTCCGTCCAGCATTCTCTCCCTGGGTCTACCCGGTGCTCTCTTTCCCTCCAGCCTTCCCGTTGTGACCAGGTGCTCCAAATCCCACTTCCCCATAAAATGGCCTATAAATGTTGCCTGTCTTTTCCTAATCTTCCTTATGAGTGATCTACTTGTGTCTGCCTCCATCAAGACTGTCTCGTTTGTTTTCTTTGCTGTCCATGGAACTCTCAACATTCTTCTTAGAAACCACATCTCGGCTGCCTCAATCTTGCTCTGGCTTTGCTTGCTGACACTACTAGGCACATTTTAAGTGACAGTGAACTTTTAACCCTTTGACTCCCTCACCCTACCACCAGCTTCCTGCAGGAAGCTGGTGGATAGGGTGAGGGAGTCAAAGGGTTAAGTTTTTGCAGTTGGTGTATAGTGTGCGGGAGTCAAAGACTTAAATTAAACTGTGTTAATGTTCCCTATAAAGCTTGCAAGGTGGTGATTTCGTATCGAGTTACGCTTACTGCCCATTCCGCCATTGGCGTGTAGGCATACACACACACACAAGCACACAAAACACACACATCAAAACAAACATACACACACACACACACACACACACACACACACACACACACACACACACACACACACACACACACACACACACACACACACACACACACACAACCGCACACACACACATGTATACATGTACTTTATACCCAAAACGACCTGCTTACAGTCTGCATGGTGCCTGGTTTGTGTCCGTCCGCTTCACTGGATAAGCTCCCTTCCCATCTTTGTTATGTGAAGACACACAGATCGGCGTCATTCCAAATTTCTATTGGTCTGCCTGATTCTCTCTCTCTCTCTCTTTTTCTCTCTCTCTCTCTCTCTCTCTCACACACACACACACACACACACACACACTTTCGCTCTCTCTCTCTCTCTCTCACACACTTTCGCGCGCTCTCTCTCTCTCTCTCTCTCACACACACACACACACACTTTCGCTCTCTCTCTCTCTCTCACACACACACACACACTTTCGCGCCCTCTCTCTCTCTTTCTCTCTCTGTCACACTTTCGCTCTCTCTCTCTTATATATCTCTCCCTCTCTCTCCCACCCTCCATCACCGCCCCTCTCTCTCTCTCTCTCACACACTTTCGCTCTCTCTCTCTCTCTCTCTCACACATACACACACACTTTCGCTCTCTCTCTCTTTCTCTCACACACTTTCGCTCGCGCTCTCTCTCTCTCTCTTTTATATCTCTCCCTCTCTCTCCAACCCTCCATCACCTCTCTCTCTCTCTTGCTGCTTCTCGCTATCTCTCCTGCCTTCTCTCTGTTTCTGTCTCTCTCTGTCTCTTTTTCGGTCTCTGTCTTTCTTTGTCCATCCTTTCGGTCTCTGTCTTTCTTTGTCCATCCTTTCGGTCTCTGTCTTTCTTTGTCCATCCTTTCGGTCTCTGTCTTTCTTTGTCCATCCTTTCGGTCTCTGTCTTTCTTTGTCCATCCTTTCGGTCTCTGTCTTTCTTTGTCCATCCTTTCGGTCTCTGTCTTTCTTTGTCCATCCTTTCGGTCTCAGTGTTTCTTTGTCTATCCTTTCGGTCTCTGTCTTTCTTTGTCTATCCTTTCGGTCTCAGTGTTTCTTTGTCTATCCTTTCGGTCTCTGTCTTTCTTTGTCCATCCTTTCGGTCTCTGTCTTTCTTTGTCCATCCTTTCGGTCTCTGTGTTTCTTTGTCCATCCTTTCGGTCTCAGTGTTTTCTTTGTCCATCCTTTCGGTCTCTGTCTTTCTTTGTCTATCCTTTTGGTTTCTGTCTTTCTTTGTCCATCCTTTCGGTCTCTGTCTTTCTTTGTCCATCCTTTCGGTCTCAGTGTTTCTTTGTCCATCTTTCGGTCTCTGTCTTTCTTTGTCTATCCTTTTGGTTTCTGTCTTTCTTTGTCCATCCTTTCGGTCTCTGTCTTTCTTTGTCCATCCTTTCGGTCTCTGTGTTTCTTTGTCCATCCTTTCGGTCTCTGTCTTTCTTTGTCCATCCTTTCGGTCTCTGTCTTTCTTTGTCCATCCTTTCGGTCTCTGTCTTTCTTTGTCCATCCTTTCGGTCTCTGTCTTTCTTTGTCCATCCTTTCGGTCTCTGTCTTTCTTTGTCCATCCTTTCGGTCTCTGTCTTTCTTTGTCTATCTTTTCGGTCTCTGTCTTTCTTTGTCCATCCTTTCGGTCTCTGTGTTTCTTTGTCCATCCTTTCGGTCTCTGTCTTTCTTTGTCCATCCTTTCGGTCTCTGTCTTTCTTTGTCCATCCTTTCGGTCTCTGTCTTTCTTTGTCCATCCTTTCGGTCTCTGTCTTTCTTTGTCCATCCTTTCGGTCTCTGTCTTTCTTTGTCCATCCTTTCGGTCTCGTCTTTCTTTGTTCCCCCATTCTCTCTCTGCCTCTCTCTCTGTGCCTACTCTGTCTCTCTCGCTTCCTCTCTCTCTGTCTCTGTCTCCTCTCGTCCTCTTTCTCTCGCTCTCTCTGTTTCTTCTGCTGCCCCCCCCCCCCCTGCTTCTCTCTCAGAATCTGTCTCCTCTTCCGTATCTCTCGACACTAACGTCCTGCAACACACAGCTGTGATAGTGCCACAGAACACTGTAGACAATCTCAGCCCCCACCCCACCCCCCACCCCCCTCCGCCATACCATTTCCCGAAATGTTTGGGCTCTCCCTGGCACCTGGCAGTTTGTTTGTCTGCTTGCGAGTTTAATAAGTCAGTTGTTGTTTGGTTGTTACGTGATTCGTTTTATTTGTTTCTTGTTTTATTATTGGGTGTTTTAATTAACATGAAGCACTTAGTTTATTGAAGTTATTGTTTTAAGCGTTCTGTGTTTTCTTGGATGCTTGTATGCGTGTTGTTCGGCCCACATGAGTGACAGTACAGGCGGTATGTTGCTGCACACTCTGCATACTCCGTTGTCAGTAGATGTTTCTGCTGGCTGTTTTCTTGTTTCCATAAGCCACCGGAAAGTGACATGACTTATACAGGACTTAAAAGGTTCCTCGTCTGGGCGGAATTCCGCGATTTCGGTTTGTCAAAAAAAAAAACAAAAAAAAAAAAAAAACACGAAAGGAACAAGGCATCCGTGACGGCTTGCAAGCGTTCATAACAACGGCGCGCAAGTTATGGCCCCTGATTTTTACTTGGAAGAAGTTTCCGGTCGGACTTCTTGGAAAAAAACAAAATATATCTTCCTGTAATAATTATGTGGCTTACATCAATTTTTATGCACTAAATATCTCTTGAAATTATGCCAGAAAGCGCGAAATGGCATAGATTTACACTTGGTTTTTAAAAATTTTCCCGGGGGAGCATGCCCCTGACCCCCCCCCCCCCTACTTTCAGTGGATTTTTCCTCCTCCTGTTTTAAGCCCTGCTTATAGATCTTTAACGTGCATATTTCATATTCTGCATGCGTATACGCACGTAAGAGGGTTTAGGCATTGGCAGGTGTGCACACATGTTCACCTGGAGGTCTGAAAAGAAACGTCCACCGTTACCCAGCAGGTGGAGATGTTCAAGCGGATCAGACACAGACATTCCACCAAGGACATAACTCTTGAGATAACGTAGGAATTATCTCCCATGTTGTGAAACTTCTCAAATCTAACACAGTTTGCGCTACCCATTCAGCTAGCATAGAAGCAGATACAAAGCCAAAAAGAGTAAACTCAGAACACTCCAGAACAGGACATTCCGACTGGAAGTTCAACGTTTACCCTCTTTTCTCCCCCTCCCCCTCCCCCCCCCACCTGCGTTGTTATATCATGACAACTGTGAAGGTGATCTGATTGATATTGAAAAGGCTGTAAACACTTCAAGACATTTTGAAAGTCTAGACAGAATTAAATGATTACACTTATAGTATATTGAAGGTATAGACAGAAGTAAATGATTACCCCCCAGAATGAAACAAACAGATGAAAAAAGAAACTGATAAAACTCTGAAAAACAGAGACGGTGGACGAGCAGACTCACAGAATACAACCCGTCACACATCTCAGTTGACTAATCAGAAAACAGAATGTAAACTGTTAACATTCTCAGCTGAATAATCAGAAAACAGAATGTAAACTGTTAACATTCTCAGCTGACTAATCAGAAAACAGAATGTAAACTGTTAACATTCTCAGCTGACTAATCAGAAAACAGAATTAAACAGTTCAACATTCTCAGTTGACTAATCAGAAAACGAATGTAAACTGTTAACATTCTCAGCTGACTAATCAGAAAACGAATTAAACCTAACATTCTCAGCTGACTAATCAGAAAACAGAATGTAAACTGTTAACATTCTCTGCTGACTATCAGAAAACAGAATGTAAACTGTTAACATTCTCAGCTGACTAATCAGAAAACAACGAAAACAGTAACATGCTCAGTTGACTAATCAGAAAGTAGAACGCAAACAGTAACATGCTCAGTTGACTAATCAGACAAAAAGAACACGTAACATCTCAGTTGACTAATCAGAAAACAGAACAAACTGTCAACATGCTCAGTTGACTAATCAGAAACAGAATCAAACTGTTTAACATCTCAGTGACTAATCAGAAAACAGAACAAACAGTTAACATGCTCAGTTGACTAATCAGAAACAGAATGCAAACAGTCAACATTCTCACTTGACTATTCAGATGAACATACATGTATGTTAAACAGTTGAACATTACCATGTGACTATAGACAATTGTACAGGTTCACAGCAAGATTGCCACTAGTTTGGAAAAGTTTCTTCTTCGGCAGAAATAAACATTATTTGTTCGATGGGCAAGCCACGGTTCATTCAGTGGCAACAACCGTGTCTGTGCTGTGTCGTTCAGTCGTTGTGTGGATGTGTGGTATTGACGTGTGTGTGTGTGTGTGTGTGTGTGTGTGTGTGTGTGTGTGTGTGTGTGTGTGTGTGTTGTGTGGTGGTGTGTGTGTGTGTGTGTGTTGTGTGTGTGTGTGTGTGTGTATGTGTGTGTGTGTGTGTGTGTGTGTGTGTGTGTGTGATGTGTGTGTGTGTGTGCGTGTGCGCTTTGGGATTGCATCCTGGAGTTACTTTAAGAAAAAGGAGCTAACTGAAAAACAAACAAACAAACAAGCAAAAAAAGGCAGGTACTGAAGTTTTGTAATTGTAAACAGTTGAGCGGTACTGTTGTTACGTATGATTGTTATTCGTTACACAGTAAAGCAAATATTGCAATGTTTGTCCAAACGAGGGTCTGTGTTAGCATGGATATCATCAGAACAGTCCGAGCCTTGTTTGATTGATATGGTGGATGAAGAAGCGATGTAAACAGGTCGACATTTTCCCAGAAACTGAAAGATCATTGAAGAATGAAGTGCTAGAGACTTCAGCTTTTCCTAGGGCCAGCCACAGACCTCTGGGGCCAGCATCATGAGAGCAGTGCTCATCATCCCCACTTGTGAAAATTCTGTGCTAGAAATTTCCTCTTTTCTGTCACTGTTTCCATCATCCCCACTTGTGGAAATTCTGTGCTAGAAATTTCCTCTTTTCTGTCACTCTGTTTCCATCATCCCCACTTGTGGAAATTCTGTGCTAGAAATTTCCTCTTTTCTGTCACTGTTTCCATCATCCCCACTTGTGGAAATTCTGTGCTAGAAATTTCCTCTTTTCTGTCACTCTGTTTCCATCATCCCCACTTGTGGAAATTCTGTGCTAGAAATTTCCTCTTTTCTGTCACTCTGTTTCCATCGTCCCCACTTGTGGAAATTCTGTGCTAGAAATTTCCTCTTTCTGTCACTCTGTTTCCATCGTCCCCACTTGTGGAAATTCTGTGCTAGAAATTTCCTCTTTTCTGTCACTCTGTTTCCATCATCCCCACTTGTGGAAATTCTGTGCTAGAAATTTCCTCTTTTCTGTCACTCTGTTCCATCGTCCCCACTTGTGGAAATTCTGTGCTAGAAATTTCCTCTTTTCTGTCACTCTGTTTCCATCATCCCCACTTGTGGAAATTCTGTGCTAGAAATTTCCTCTTTTCTGTCACTCTGTTTCCATCGTCCCCACTTGTGGAAATTCTGTGCTAGAAATTTCCTCTTTTCTGTCACTCTGTTTCCATCGTCCCCACTTGTGGAAATTCTGTGCTAGAAATTTCCTCTTTTCTGTCACTCTGTTTCCATCATCCCCACTTGTAGAAATTCTGTGCTAGAAATTTCCTCTTTTCTGTCACTCTGTTTCCATCGTCCCCACTTGTGGAAATTCTGTGCTAGAAATTTCCTCTTTTCTGTCACTCTGTTTCTTTCTTCCTCGTTCCTTTGCTTTCTGTCATTTCTTCCTGTCATTTTTCTGCCTTGCTGGTCCATTCACCTGTATGTGTTCTATAAAGTCTTACGTACTTTCTCTTAGGATTGATAGTTGGGTACATGTATTAAGTACAGTTTTTGTTTCGCTGTGATAATGCTGAAATTTGTGGACAGGGTTTTGGAGTCAAATAATTATCTTCAGCTCTCCGGAGCCTGAGGTTTGTTGAAGAGGGATTCATGGCAATCCGACAGTTCCATATCCGCTCCAACCCGGAGATCTGCCAGTAGTTATCTGGTAGGGCTCTTCGAGCCTGCACAAAATCCTTTGTCCTGGCAAAGTCTTGAAATGGGCCGGGCGACAGCGCTTAAGACACATCGACACCACCTAAAATGCTTGAAGCATGACGATGGGCAACAAACAAACCAACGTATATGTTTCAGGGAAGAATTGAACTTCAGACATGAGATCTTGAGTCCATGGCTTGCCGGCGAAGCGACTGTTACCAGTCAGTGTAAGAACCCGCTATTAAAATGTAATACCAGTATTATAATCTTCACACAGTGGCAAAGACAATCGAAACTCTTTATCCTGTATAGCATCCATTTCCGACGAATCTTGTGCACTTTGTGATATATGATAGCACATGTGTTTAAGTGGGGTTAGGGAGATGTTAATTGCACTAGAGTTTTCCTTTCACACACTGAAGGAATAAATCCCCGAGTAATTCCTCCTCATAAACACACAGCTGTTGCCTGCAAACCACCGTTGATCACACGTAAGTTGCTGACTGTTCTTTTTACTTGCTGAAATAAATTTGCCGTGCCTACTGCGCTGGATATGAACAGAGTGAAAACGTATGTTTCTGTTTTTCTCTTTTCATAAACCCCCCCATTGATTTCAAACAAACAAACAAACAAACAAACAAATAAACAAACAAACAAACAAACAAACAAACAACAAACAAACAAACAACCGACCACCGACCAACCAACCAGACAGACAGACAGACAGACAGACAGACAGGCAGACAGGCAGGCAGACAGACGGGACAAACGGACGGACGGACGGACGGACAGACAGACAAACAGACAGACAGACAAAAGAAAAAGGACTAAATGTTTAGATCGCCTGGAGGTAAAACTATATAACATTTATGTGCATACACATTGTGCTCACTTGCGGTAGTGATTGGTGCTTGTGTGTGTGTGTGTTGTGTGTGTGTGTGTGTGTGTGTGTGTGTGTGTGTGTGTGTGTGGGCGCGCGCGTGTATGCGTAAGATAAACCTTACATTGACGCTCTGTTTCTCCATCCCACGCAATCACCATGTTATCGTCAGAAACCTTGTCCTCAAGTCAAAGATGTTCAGGGTTAACGTCTTTGGTGGTCAGTTTTGGTATGGACCCGCAAAATACAAACTGTTTTCCTGTTACAGCGCTCGTAAAATGATATATGTGTGTAAAGGCTAAGAGTTAAGACAGCAGATGTCTTCCAGATCGTAAAATGATATATGTCTGTAAAGGCTAAGAGCTAAGACAGCAGATGTCTACCAGATCGTAAAATAATATATGTCTGTAAAGGCTAAGAGTTAAGACAGCAGATGTCTACCAGATCGTAAAATGATATATGTCTGTAAAGGCTAAGAGCTAAGACAGCAGATGTCTACCAGATCGTAAAATAATATATGTCTGTAAAGGCTAAGAGTTAAGACAGCAGATGTCTACCAGATCGTAAAATGATATATGTCTGTAAAGGCTAAGACAGCAGATGTCTACCAGATCGTAAAATGATATATGTCTGAAAAGGCTAAGAGTTAAGACAGCAGATGTCTACCAGATCGTAAAATGATATATGTCTGTAAAGGCTAAGAGCTAAGACAGCAGATGTCTTCCAGATCGTAAAATAATATATGTCTGTAAAGGCTAAGAGTTAAGACAGCAGATGTCTACCAGATCGTAAAATGATATATGTCTGTAAAGGCTAAGACAGCAAATGTCTACCAGATCGTAAAATGATATATGTCTGTAAAGGCTAAGAGTTAAGACAGCAGATGTCTACCAGATCGTAAAATGATATATGTCTGTAAAGGCTAAGACAGCAGATGTCTACCAGATCGTAAAACGATATATGTCTGTAAAGGCTAAGACAGCAGATGTCTACCAGATCGTAAAACGATATATGTCTGTAAAGGCTAAGACAGCAGATGTCTACCAGATCGTAAAACGATATATGTCTGTAAAGGCTAAGACAGCAGATGTCTACCGGATCGTAAAACGATATATGTCTGTAAAGGCTAAGACAGCAGATGTCTACCAGATCGTAAAATGATATATGTCTGTAAAGGCTAAGACAGCAGATGTCTACCAGATCGTAAAACGATATATGTCTGTAAAGGCTAAGACAGCAGATGTCTTCCAGATCGTAAAACGATATATGTCTGTAAAGGCTAAGAGTTAAGACAGCAGATGTCTACCAGATCGTAAAACGATATATGTCTGTAAAGGCTAAGACAGCAGATGTCTACCAGATCGTAAAACGATATATGTCTGTAAAGGCTAAGACAGCAGATGTCTACCAGATCGTAAAACGATATATGTCTGTAAAGGCTAAGACAGCAGATGTCTACCGGATCGTAAAACGATATATGTCTGTAAAGGCTAAGACAGCAGATGTCTACCAGATCGTAAAACGATATATGTCTGTAAAGGCTAAGACAGCAGATGTCTACCAGATCGTAAAACGATATATGTCTGTAAAGGCTAAGACAGCAGATGTCTACCGGATCGTAAAACGATATATGTCTGTAAAGGCTAAGACAGCAGATGTCTATCAGATCGTACAATGATATATGTCTGTAAAGGCTAAGACAGCAGATGTCTACCAGATCGTAAAATGTATATTATGTCTGTAAAGGCTAAGACAGCAGATGTCTACCAGATGTGTCACTTTTCAGAGACAGCTAACTATAAGGTTCAGTATCGAACAGTAGCCTACATCGCCAGGACAGGTAAGGCAACGTTTGTCCCTGAAACCTGAGATTGCAGGGGGAAGAGGGAGGGGGGGTCTTCCTTTCACACACAGCTCAAAATGCAGTGTAACATCGTCAGTCTGTGCGTTGTTTTGGTTGCTGTTGTTGTTGTTGTTGTTTTTTGTTTTTTAAAGAATGACTGGTGCAAGGACACACAGACCTCAACTTTCCACGAGACTAGCACCATAAGGGCGGTACTTAGCCACTGTCTGTCGCTGCTTTTACCTGCCCTAACACTAAAATGAGAGTTCCATGGACAGCAAAGAAAACAAACGAGACAGTCTTGATGGAGGCAGACACAAGTAGATCACTCATAAGGAAGATTAGGAAAAGACAAACAACATTTATAGGCCATTTTATGAGGAAGGGGGATTTGGAGCACCTGGTCACAACGGGAAAGCTGGAGGGAAAGAGAGCACCAGGTAGACCCAGGGAGAGAATGCTGGACGGACTTGCAGAGTGGCTGGGGATGAGGAGGGTGGGGGAGATACTAGGGGCAATGAGAGATACAGATGATTGGAAGTCCATGATCACCAACGCCATGCGGCAGGGCACCTAATGATGATGATGATGAACACTAAACAGGGCAGAGCAACCCGTTCATAGATGGTAGGACACACGAGTTTGGGTTGTTTTTTTGTTTGTTTTTTTTTCGAGCCAAACTTGAACTTGTGCAGTTCGAGATTGTAACCCATCCATTCATCCGT
>JAPXFY010000018.1:70672828-70680328 GCA_030674185.1 Monoplex corrugatus
ACGTACAGCCCTGTCACACAGTACGTACAGCCCTGTCACACAGTACGTACAGCCCTGTCACACAATACGTACAGCCCTGTCACACAATACGTACAGCCCTGTCACACAATACGTACAGTCCTGTCACACAATCTCAGTCTGAAAGAAGGACCAAAGATGGGAGGCGATGAATAGAGGTGGGCACTAGGAAAGGACTGCAGTCAAGACAGCATCGCTGTCACAGCTCACAGCTAAAGAAAAACAACAACTGAGAGCTACGTTATCCGTGGCGGGGTAGTGGGGCTGTGCTCTGCTTCTCCCACTTGATTCACTCTCCATCAGGGCTTGATCCATCGATTGTGGTCTTCCGTCTCTCTTGTCTTTCTCAGGGCGGGATTTACAGGGAGTGGATGTGTGCTGCTGACAGACAAACATGGAGATTTTCTCTTCTCTGCAAATCCCGTGATTTACAGGCAGTAAAGGACAGGGCACGGGATCGTGGGCTGGCTCACTGATAAGAAAGTTCAGAGTTCTTGTGCAGTTTAATGCCAGTCCTCAACATAAAACGAGCTTTTAAGGATAAATAATAACACTCAGAATCATAATAATAATAATTACAATATTTATATAGCGCAAAATCTTGATAAAATCAAATCTAAGCGCTGAAACAGACACACACACACGCACGCACACCACGCACGCACGCACGCACGCACACACACACACACACACCACTCACACGCACACACACACACACACGCACACGGCTATAAATGGGGAGAAAGAATAAAAGCAATGGAAAATTATAGAGAGCATATTATATACAATTATATATTACAATGTGATTCCCCTCCGAGTGGAGACAGGCTGCAGAGGGGATTGAGTGAGGTCAGGGTTTTATGCAGAGGAGAAAAGGTGAGTTTTGAGAGCGGACTTGGAGACAAAAGTAGGTTGCTGACGGACTGAGAGAGGAAGTTTGTTCCAGGAGAGTGGACCAGAAACAGAGAAGGCTCGTGGACCGTAGGTATTGAATCGTGCTGTTCTTCTGTCTCGGCCCTTCATATACATAGACATTTACTTTCGGACATTTCACCCTTTGACTCCTGCACCCTATCCATCAACTGCAAAAACTTGACCCTTTGATTCCCTCACCCTATCACCAGCTTCCTGCAGGAATTAAAGGGTTAAGTTTTTGTTTTGCTTGCTGGCATGGTTGGCAATGCAGGATGTTGGTTGGTTGACAGGGTGCAGGAGTCGAAGGGTTAAAAAGGGGTTAAATCTAAGCCTGGAGTGTAAGCTATGGATATCAAGACTGTCTGCAAGGCTGCTCGTTTGAACAAACTGGTTTGGTAAAGATACACATAACAAATAAGTTTGGAAAGGAACGAGATCATTTTATCAAAATAATTTTGACCATTCATCTTGCTCCAAATAATAGGTCGTCAACTTTACCAGTCAGCCTGATGATAAATGGCAAACAGACTGTACATAATAATCACAGTTATATAATCAGTACTGTACATAATAATCACAGTTATATAATCAGTACTGTACATAATAATCACAGTTATATAATCAGTGCTGTACGTAATAATCACAGTTATATAATCAGTACTGTACATAATAATCACAGTTATATAATCAGTACTGTACATAATAATCACAGTTATATAATCAGTACTGTACAGTAATAATCACAGTTATATAATCAGTACTGTACATAATAATCACAGTTATATAATCAGTACTGTACATAATAATCACAGTTATATAATCAGTACTGTACATAATAATCACAGTTATATAATCAGTACTGTAATAATAATCACAGTTATATAATCAGTACTGTACATAATAAACAGTTATATAATCAGTACTGTACGTAATAATCACAGTTATATAATCAGTACTGTACATAATAATCATAGTTATATAATCAGTACTGTACATAATAATGACAGTTATATAATCAGTACTGTACATAATAATCACAGTTATATAATCAGTACTGTACATAATAATACAGTTATATAATCAGTACTGTACGTAATAATCACAGTTATATAATCAGTACTGTACATAATAATCACAGTTATATAATCAGTTATACCACAGGTACCCAGAACACTGACTATAGAACGTCTGTCACATTACTATGAAAGTCATGTTTTGATATCCGCTGCGTAGTGATTGAGGCAGCCGAGATGTGGTTTCTAAGAAGAATGTTGAGAGTTCCATGGACAGCAAAGAAAACAAACGAGACAGTCTTGATGGAGGCAGACACAAGTAGATCACTCATAAGGAAGAATTAGGAAAAGACAGGCAACATTTATAGGCCATTTTATGAGGAAGGGGTATTTGGAGCACCTGGTCACAACGGGAAAGCTGGAGGGAAAGAGACACCGGGTAGACTCAGGGAGAGAAATGCTGGACGGACTTGCAGAGTGGCTGGGGACGAGGAGGGTGGG
This sequence comes from Monoplex corrugatus, assembly GCA_030674185.1. Lineage (NCBI taxonomy): Eukaryota > Metazoa > Mollusca > Gastropoda > Littorinimorpha > Ranellidae > Monoplex > Monoplex corrugatus. The sequence goes on from JAPXFY010000018.1 coordinate 70,675,276, forward strand.
GGAGATGCTAGGGGCAACGAGAGATAGAGAGGATGGAAGTCCATGATCGCCAACGCCATGCGGCAGGGCACCTGATGTGATGATGATGATGCGTGGTGACAGCTGCGAGAGGTTGACTTATCAGTATTTTAACTTCATGTTAAAATTGTCTTTGATCTTGTAACGATTCTCTTTATACTAAAACTTTTCACAAAGTATTTACATGACTACCTTATTACAGATAAATCAATAGAAGTGGTACTAGTCATGAAATACATTTCATAAGTGCAGAGCACGACATGATGTGTAATTATTCACTTGTCCACAGACACGTTTCTGCTGAGTGAAATAAGTATAATTATGCTGGGAGGAAATTTTAATGGCATCACACACCTAAGAAACCAAAAGATCTAATTACAAGCAGACAAATCTTAACACCCTGATATCTACGCTGCTTTTCCAGCATCACGTGATTAAAACACACTTAGACTACAACTGTCCATATCCCACTAGTTAAACTCTTCCCCACCCCACCCATATCTTCCCCAGCTGTCCTTGCTTTTGCAGATGCACATAACGGCTTCTTGGGAGACAGACTACCTGAGAAGTTGTATGACGGTTTAAGGTGAAAGATGGGATGGCAAAATAACCCTTTTTTGAGGTGATAAAAATTAATAATTTGAGGGAAGATACTGTCAAATTTTGGCAGGAAGTACAAGTGTGGTGGAAATGGGGACCACTTTCCGGAACTAAGTAAAATTTGGGAATGGGATGGGATTTGGGAATAAGCGGCTAAGGACAATAATTCTGTTCGCCTTCTCACTGTCTGTAATCTACATACCGACCCTAGTAGAGAAGAGACAGCACTGGTTTCACAGCTAAAGGGAAACAAATGGGATCTACGTTATCTGTGGCGGGCAGTGGGGCTGTGATCTGGGCTTTACCCCCACTTGGTCCACTCTTCATCATCACAGCCTGATCCATCGATCATGGTCTTCTGTCTTTCTTGTCTTTCTTGGGAATGGGGGAGGGGGAGGAGGGGAGGGGGAGATTTACATGGAGAGGGTGTGTGCTTTGACAGACAAACGTGGAGGTTTTCTTTTCCCTCAGATCTTATGACTAAGGGCGGTGAGGGGGGGGGGGGGAGGGGGAGCATTGGCTGGCTCAGGGGCTGGCTCACTGACTGACTCTTTTGACTAACATGCAGGTAGTCGAGACAGTTCACAGCACTGCAGTTAAGCCCAGGCCACGTAGAAAGATGTTTTTTAAAATTTAACAACAGTCTTACTACAGTATGAGTCTCAATACAAGACTTTATACATGGAGTTAACTTTAATAAATTGAAAAGTCTTACTACAGTATGAGTCTCAATACAAGACTTTATACATGGAGCTTAACTTTAATAAATTGAATAAGTCTTACTACAGATGAGTCTCAATACAAGACTTTATACATGGAGTTAACTTTAATAATAGTTTAATTGAATGCAAGTCTTACTACAGTATTTATCTCAATACAAGACTTGTATCAATGGATTAACTTTAATAAATTGATAAGCTCATACATGCATGTGTTTCAATACAAACTTTATTACTGGAGCTTAACTTAATAAATGAATATCAGTTCTTACTACAGTTGTATTCAAACAAGACTTATACATGGAATTAACATTTAATAAATGAAAAGTCTTACACAGTATGATACAATACAAGACTTTATACATGGAGAATCAACTATAATAAATGATAACTTCCAGTTTAGGTTCAAGTGCAAGTTATCATTGGTATCTGTTACACATCACGACTGAATTAATTTATTAGCTTAAAATCCACATATAAACGACCTGCAACTTTTTGTTTGAACTTTATTTTAAACGTTTTGGATTTTCTGTTTTGTTTGCTGTGACAAAAATGAAGGATACGCCAGTTCATCATCAGGTTGCTATTCCAGAGGACAAAGACCAGTGGTCCACAATTTTACAAACATACGTTCATAAAGTAGAAGAGGTAAAACAAGCACAAAAGGAAATCAAAGAAACAAAACAAGACAACAACAAAAAAGAAGAGAAATGGCAACAGATAAGGAAAGGGGGAAACTCGCAGACATATTATGGTTACACAGGGGGGTGCAAAAGTAGGTATACAGTAAGTATCACATCATTATTATAATGCTTAATTCCGCTCTCGATTAGAGGAGTGTGTGAATACCCGACGGCAAGCAGTTTGAGTATCTGAGGGATTCAGGCTGTGCTTGTTATTATATGTATATGTAATATTCATTTGTTTGTATAATAAATGCAATGAGATTGTACGTGTTTTCTTTTTCATAAGTGTATACCTACTTTTGCACCCCCCTGTGTATCTAAATTCATATATACAGACACATAGTTAGCTAAAAATGCAGGTAAAGTTGTAGATAGAGCTGAATGACCTAGTGGGCATGAAAACCTAGTGGGCATAAAGATGAAAAATAAAGTGTCTTACGATGTTTCAGTATATGCGTTAAATAGGCTTTTTGAAATCTTATTCATGCTGAACAGTCTTGATGGAGGCAGACACAAGTAGATCACTCACAAGGAAGATTAGGAAAAGACAGGCAACATTTATAGGCCATTTTATGAGGAAGGGGGATTTGGAGCACCTGGTCACAAAGGGAAAGCTGGAGGGAAAGAGAGCACCAGGTAGACCCAGGGAGAGAATGCTGGACGGACTTGCAGAGTGGCTGGGGTGAGGAGTGTGGGGGAGATGCTGGGGGCAACGAGAGATAGAGATGGTTGGAAGTCCATGGTCGCCAACGCCATGCGGCAGGGCACCTGATGATGATGATGATGATTCATGCTGAACTACTCCATTTATGGTGAACGTCAATGTAGACATAGTAGAAGGGAAAACTATGTAGATAACTGTGTTGTAGTGGTAAGAAAATATAGACACAATCAAAAGTGAGAAATCTAAGTCGACCTGATGCCAGTGATGAACCAGTGAAAACTCAATGAAAAGTGAAAACTCCAAAGTGACCTAGTGCCACTGATGAGTCAGCCGATACACAGTAAAACATGAAAACTCCCGGATGACCTTGTGCCAGTGATGAATTGGCAGGGAGACTGAAAAATAAACTACAAAATGACTGGATGAAACGTGAAAACTCCAAGATTACCTGGTACCACTTGTGAGTCAACGGAGAGAAAAGTAGTGAACACTCTAAGACGATTTGGTGCCAGTGACGGATCAATACAGACAGAGACATCATCATCATCATCTCATCATCATCATCATCATTATCATCATCATCATCATCATCATCATCATCATCAGGTGCCCTGCCGCATGGCGTTGACGACCATGGACTTCCAACCATCTCTATCTCTCGTTGCCCCTAGCATCTCCCCCACCCTCCTCATCCCCAGCCACTCTGCAAGTCCGTCCAGCATTCTCTCCCTGGGTCTACCTGGTGCTCTCTTTATCTCTAGCTTTCTCGTTGTGACCAGGTGCTCCAAATCCCCTTTCCTCATAAAATAGCCTATAAATGTTGCCTGTCTTTTCCTAATCTTCCTTATGAGTGATCTACTTGTGTCTGCCTCCATCAAGACTGTCTCGTTTGTTTTCTTTGCTGTTCATGGAACTCTCAACATTCTTCTGAGAAACCACATCTCGGCTGCCTCAGTCTACAGAGATTCACAGACAGAGTGAAAATTGAAAACTCTAGATGACTTGATGCCAGGCTACCAGTGATGAGTCAATGGAGAGAAAAGTGAATACTTTAAGATAATTTAGTGCCAGTGACGAATCAATACAGACAGAGTGAAAATTGAAAACTCTCAGATGGCCTGGTGCCATTGGCGAGTCAGTGGAGACAGCGAAGAGAGAAATCTCTAAGATGACCCTTGTGCTAATGGCAAGTAATGACAGACTGATCTTCTGTGGCTGGCAAGAAATTGGCTTAATTTGTACTCGACATTTCAAACCACCCAGAGTTAGCACTGGTGGGAAACTGTGTCAGTAGTTGTTTCTTTCCTCTTCTGCCACTTTACGTACTGCCTTCTTTCTTCCTCTTTGTCCTCTTCACACTTCTTCTTTCTCGATGAACCATACGATAAAGTCAAGAGTTATAGGCCAAGATAACGTGGACATTGCGGAAGGTTACTTTGATCTGCATCTGCATCAGCATCCTGCATTGTCAACCATGCTAGCACACCAAAAACTTAACTCTTTGATTCCTTTATCCTTTTCACCAACTTCTTGCAGGAAGCTGGTGGATAGGAAGAGGTAGTCAGGGAGTTCAGTTTTTCCAGTTGGTAGATAGGTGCAGGAGTCAAAGGGTTCAATTCAATTCATATTGCTTACAGCCCAGCCGACCACTAGAGCCATATCAGGGCTAACACCACGTCAATCAATCAATCAATTCATATTGCTTACAGCCCAGCCGACCACTAGAGCCATATCAGGGCTAACATCACGTCAATCAATCAATCAATTCATATTGCTTATAGCCTAGCCGACTACTAGAGCCATATCAGGGCTAACACCACGTCAAAAAGAAAAGAACAACCCGTTAAGATAAACAGATAAAAACCATGTTCACCGTCAACCTTGCAAATCTAAAATGCCATTAAAGAAAAACACGTAAAATTACATCAAGTGAAATCTACTGATCTCTTGTAAAAACTGAAATATTGCATCAGGAGGGACGTCTCGGAAGAGCTCCTTTAAGGAATCTGCCGTGTAGTGCTTTTGTCTCACATCGTACAAGTCCCAGCAATCGAGGAGGAGGTGTCGGATGCTCAAAGGTTCATCACATGGTATACACCATGGTGCTTCTTCATTTTTCAAAAGGTACGAGTGAGTGTAGGATGTGTGACCCGTGTGTAACCTACATAACACTGTCTCTTTCTTACGGTTTCCTGCAGCAGATGGGAGAATTTCTGTCAGGTTAGGGCGGATTTGGAAGAGTTTGTTATCTGTCTGTTTATTCCAATTCTCCTGCCACAGAAAGGGTTAATGTCTTGGTACGAAGCTATGAGCTGCGCAGCTGTTATCATTATTTGTCTCTCAGATGCAGTTTCAATCAAACCCTA
>JAPXFY010000018.1:70685328-70705328 GCA_030674185.1 Monoplex corrugatus
TTATGGGTGACACTCCATACTGTCCTTGTTATGGGTGACACTCCATACAGTCCTTTTTATGGGTGACGCTCCATACAGTCCTTGTTATGGGTGACACTCCATACAGTCCTTGTTATGGGTGACACTCCATACAGTCATTGTTATGGGTGACGCTCCATACAGTCCTTGTTATGGGTGACACTCCATGCTGTCCTTGTTATGGGTGACAGTCCATACTGTCCTTGTTATGGGTGACGCTCCAAACAGTCCTTGTTATGGGTGACGCTCCATACAGTCCTTGTTATGGGTGACGCTCCATACAGTCCTTGTTATGGGTGACTCTCCATACAGTCCTTGTTATGGGTGACGCTCCATACAGTCCTTGTTATGGGTGACGCTCCATACTGTCCTTGTTATGTGTGACGCTCCATACAGTCCTTGTTATGGGTGACGCTCCATACAGTCCTTGTTATGGGTGACGCTCCATACTGTCCTTGTTATGGGTGACTCTCCATACAGTCCTTGTTATGGGTGACACTCCATACAGTCCTTGTTATGGGTGACGCTCCATACTGTCCTTGTTATGGGTGACGCTCCATACAGTCCTTGTTATGGGTGACTCTCCATACAGTCCTTGTTATGGGTGACGCTCCATACAGTCCTTGTTATGGGTGACGCTCCATACTGTCCTTGTTATGGGTGACGCTCCATACTGTCCTTGTTATGGGTGACGCTCCATACAGTCCTTGATATGGGTGACGCTCCATACAGTCCTTGTTATGACATCAGCTGCTCACTCAACAAGACAGTACTGTCAGTTTGACCGGCCAGCGTATGAGAAAATTGCCTTTGGTCCAATAACAATTGTCTTTCTACTAAATCCAAGCACAAAAACATGCGCATGGTTGCTTTTATTACAGACAAATCAAAACGCTGATCATCATCATCAGGTGCCCTGCCACATGGCGTTGGCGATCACAGACTTCAATCTGCCTCTATCTCTCGTTGCCCCTGGCATCTCCCCCACCCTCCTCGTCCCCAGCCACTCTGCAAGTCCGTCCAGCATTTTCTCCCTGGGTCTACCCGGTGCTGTCTTTCCCTCCAGCTTTCCCGTTGTGACCAGGTGCTCCAAATCCCCCTTCTTCATAAAATGGCCTATAAATGTTGCCTGTCTTTTCCTAATCTTCCTTATGAGTGATCTACTTGTGTCTGCCTCCATCAAGACTGTCTCGTTTGTTTTCTTCGCTGTCCATGGAAGCCTCAACATTCTTCTTAGAAACCACATCTCGGCTGCCTCAATCTTCTTCTGGCTTTGTTTGTTGACTGTCCACGCCTCGCACCCGTACAACAGTATTGGTTCTATATAACATTCGGGAAACCACCATCGTAATTTTTCCAAGGTTATCATGGACAGAAACAAAACGCTGATAGTCATGATAAATATTTTCGTAAGCGCAGGCTGTACCACGAGACGTGTGTGTGTGTGTGTGCATACACTCATGAAAACAACACAGTTGAATTGAGGTATCATGATAATGCTTCAACTAACTTTGATATGTTTACCCACACCCAGCTGATCAAAAGACTTAATTACGCACAGACACACAAACACCACAGTTTTGATGGAGGCAGACACAAGTAGATCACTCATAAGGAAGATTAGAAAAAGACAGGCAACATTTATAGGCCATTTTATGAGGAAGGGGGATTTGGAGCACCTGGTCGCAACGGGAAAACTGGAGGGAAAGAGAGCACCAGGTAGACCCAGGGAGAGAATGCTGGACGGACTTGCAGAGTGGCTGGGGATGAGGAGGGTGGGGGAGATGCTAGGAGCAACGAGAGATTGGAAGTCCATGGTCGCCAACGCCATGCGGCAGGGCAGCTGATGATGATGATGATGATGACCCAAACACCGACACATCTACACTACTTCTGTGGCGTTCCATAATTTTCGACATAGTGTCGCACTCATCCATCTTCCTCCCTTTACAGATCCTACTACACACGCCCGCTTCCCTCCCTACCCAAGCGAATACACATAACCGCTTTCAGAAAAAAACCCACAGAGATATTATTATTACGAATACACGTTAGAATAATTGCACGCAAAAGATAGGATTGCAGAACATGCTTTCAAGATGATAAGGCTTCTATTGTTGTTACTAGATACTGTTTGTAGAACTATTTAGTTTTGACTCTAATGGATGGAAGGAAAGCAATTAACTGTTAACACTTCCAGTCCATCACCTTTCCGCACAGTAGATGGGTTACATAGATAGTGGGCTGGGTGGTGTGCATCCATCACATTGATTTGACCTCATGAAGTATACCTTTGATGTTAATGTGCGTTGCTGCTTTTATAGATCAACTTGTCTCTCTCTCTGCCTGTCTGTCTGTCTGTATCAGTCTGTCTGCCTGTCTGGCTCTGTCTGTCTGTTTGTCTCTCTTTCTATCTCTGTCTCTGTGTGTGTCTCTCTCTGTTTCTCTCTCTGTGACTCTCTGTATGTCTCTCCCTGTGTGTGTGTGTGTGTGTGTATGGTTGACACTCCATATGTTATGGGTGTGACGCTCTATACAGTCCTTGTTATGGTTGACGCTCTATACAGTCCTTGTTATGGTTGACGCTCCATACAGTCCTTGTTATGGTTGACACTCCATATGTTATGGTCGACGCTCTATACAGTCCTTGTTATGGTTGACGCTCTATACAGTCCTTGTTATGGTTGACGCTCCATACAGTCCTTGTTATGGGTGACGCTCCATACAGTCCTTGTTATGGTTGACACTCCATATGTTATGGGTGACGCTCCATACAGTCCTTGTTATGGTTGACACTCCATATGTTATGGGTGACGCTCCATGCAGTCCTTGTTATGGTTGACGCTCTATACAGTCCTTGTTATGGTTGACGCTCCATGCAGTCCTTGTTATGGTTGACGCTCTATACAGTCCTTGTTATGGTTGACGCTCTATACAGTCCTTGTTATGGTTGACGCTCTATACAGTCCTTGTTATGGTTGACGCTCTATACAGTCCTTGTTATGGTTGACACTCCATATGTTATGGGTGACGCTCCATGCAGTCCTTGTTATGGTTGACGCTCTATACAGTCCTTGTTATGGTTGACGCTCTATACAGTCCTTGTTATGGTTGACGCTCTATACAGTCCTTGTTATGGTTGACACTCCATATGTTATGGGTGACAGTCCATACAGTCCTTGTTATGGTTGACGCTCTATACAGTCCTTGTTATGGTTGACGCTCTATACAGTCCTTGTTATGGTTGACGCTCTATACAGTCCGTGTTATGGTTGACACTCCATATGTTATGGGTGTGACGCTCTATACAATCCTTGTTATGGTTGACGCTCTATACAGTCCTTGTTATGGTTGACGCTCTATACAGTCCTTGTTATGGTTGACGCTCTATACAGTCCTTGTTATGGTTGACACTCCATATGTTATGGGTGTGACGCTCTATACAGTCCTTGTTATGGTTGACGCTCTATACAGTCCTTGTTATGGTTGACGCTCCATACAGTCCTTGTTATGGTTGACGCTCCATACAGTCCTTGTTATGGGTGACGCTCCATACAGTCCTTGTTATGGTTGACACTCCATATGTTATGGGTGTGACGCTCTATACAGTCCTTGTTATGGTTGACGCTCTATATGTTATGGGTGTGACGCTCTATACAGTCCTTGTTATGGTTGACACTCCATATGTCATGGGTGTGACGCTCTATACAGTCCTTGTTATGGTTGACACTCCATATGTTATGGGTGTGACGCTCTATACAGTCCTTGTTATGGTTGACGCTCTATATGTTATGGGTGTGACGCTCTATAAGTCCTTGTTATGGTTGACACTCCATATGTTATGGGTGTGACGCTCTATACAGTCCTTGTTATGGTTGACGCTCTATACAGTCCTTGTTATGGTTGACGCTCCATACAGTCCTTGTTATGGGTGACGCTCTATACAGTCCTTGTTATGGTTGACACTCCATATGTTATGGGTGTGACGCTCTATACAGTCCTTGTTATGGTTGACGCTCTATACAGTCCTTGTTTTGGTTGACACTCCATATGTTATCGGTGTGACGCTCTATACAGTCCTTGTTATGGTTGTGACGCTCTATACAGTCCTTGTTATGGTTGACGCTCTATATGTTATGGTTGACGCTCTATATGTTATGGTTGTGACGCTCTATACAGTCCTTGTTATGGTTGACGCTCTATATGTTATGGGTGTGACGCTCTATACAGTCCTTGTTATGGTTGACGCTCTATATGTTATGGGTGTGACGCTCTATACAGTCCTTGTTATGGTTGTGACGCTCTATACAGTCCTTGTTATGGTTGACGCTCTATATGTTATGGGTGTGACGCTCTATACAGTCCTTGTTATGGTTGTGACGCTCTATACAGTCCTTGTTATGGTTGACGCTCTATATGTTTATGGTTGTGACGCTCTATACAGTCCTTGTTATGGTTGACACTCCATATGTTATGGTTGTGACGCTCTATACAGTCCTTGTTATGGTTGACGCTCTATATGTTATGGGTGTGACGCTCTATACAGTCGCGCGCGTGGGAGGGAGGCGTGTATGTGTGTGTGTGTGTGTGTGTGTGTGTGTGTGTGTGTGTGTGTGTGTGTGTGTGTGTGTAAATTGTTTGCACACATTCATACCGCCAGGGAATGGTAAGCAAATATTGCCGGAAGAAATTTACTGGACCATTATTTAACAGAAAGACACATGTAAATGAAATCAACAGATGACAATTTATTTGTTGTCTGGAGTTCTCAAATTATTACTGGTAGGCTTGGATGAAGTACACACTGATCTGTAACTGCAAAGCACCCGCCACAAACAAATTTTAAAATCAGACTCTTTACCCATACATATATATATATATATATATATATATATATATATATATATATATATATATGTGTGTGTGTGTGTGTGTGTGTGTGTGTGTGTGTGTGTGTGTGTGTGTGTGTGTGTGTTTAACAGTGCATGCACAGCTACCAGAATGATATCCTCAAAAATAGCAGAAACATGATATTTTACGTGCAGATGTTGTGCTTCTTTGAAGACGATTCGAGGGGATGGAATTTTGCGTTGAGTGGTGGGGTTGGGTATTGTTGGTGTGAGCTGTGGAGAACAAGAGCTCAAACTCATCGTCTTCTTTAACCCTTTGATTCCCGCACCCTGTTGACCAGTATCCTGCATTGTCAAGCATACTACAAAGCAAAAAGCTTAACCTTTTGATTCCCTCACCCTGTCCACCAGTTTCTTACAAGAAGCTGGTGGATAGGATGAGGGAGTCAAAAGGTTTCGTGCAGTTGGTGGGTAGCGTGCGGGGGTCAAAGGGTTAACTCTCAGATACACACCAACCCCATGGGGGCTAATACTTGGTGTGACAGCACACAGTAAAAGGAGAAACAAATGGGAGCTGCCTTATCTGTGGCGGGCAGTGGGCTGTGATCTGGGCTTCACCCATTTAGTTCATTCTCCATCAGGGTCTGATCCATCGATCATGGTCCTCTGTCGCTCTTGTCTTTCTCAGGGCGGGATTTGTAGGGAGAAGGTGTGTGTGTGCTGTTGACAGGCAAACATGGAGGTTTTCTTTTCCCCCTTTCGAATCCTGTGATTTGCAGGCAGTGAAGAAGGGCCACTGTCTCTCAGGCTGGCTTCTTGACTTGACTTGGCTGACTCAACTGATTGACGCCGTTGAGAGCTCTGTGAAGTTCCAAAAATCTGCATGTCCAGCTTCTGTCTGCAACATGAACACTGACCTAAAAATGAGTTCCAAGACAAGTCGACTGCCCGCGCCCAAGCAAACAGGAACCAGAAGAACAAGAAAACCAATGCAAGCGCGTATTCAACACAACAAGACAAGACAAGCGCAAATTTTCGGCTAATCGGCCTTTGTCAAGCGCGAACGCACGGTCACAAACAGACCACAAGCACCAAACAACGGATAATAAAAAGGACTAAAAATTCCCTGCCGCCTCGTCCAGTGGATAAAAAGGGACCATTTGGTCTGTTTGTGACCGTGCGTTCGCGCTTGACAAAGGCCGGTTAGCCGAAAATTTGCGCTTGTCTTGTTTTGTTGAATACGCGCTTGCATTGGTTTTCTTGCTCTTCTGTTTCCTAAAAATGAGTAGTCTCTGTAAGAAATTGTACTACCACTCTTTGTCCTAGCCATCAGACACACAAATCTACTTTTCAAATGTAAGAATACTATTCAGTCTAAGTCAAAGTGCTAAGGTTATTCATCAGGCGTTGTGAGTTACATGTTTCGATTAACTTATTTGGTCAAAAATCCATCCTTTAAAACAGCCTGGAAACCTTTCAACTAAACATTTTCTCGAAAATTCTTTTCTTGTGGCTGTGTTAACTAAAATGAATGAACCATAAACTATAAATGAATAACATTAATTGGTCAATAAATGAAGAGACATTAAATGAAATAAATCAAGAAAGAAATGTATCAAACATTCAAACCTACCCATTACCTTTTTCCAAATTATTCATGTAAGTCCAAACGATAAAAATTCATCCATATAAGGAAAGGAAAAAAAAAAAGAGAAAAAAAAATAAAGAAAACGAAAGGGAAAAGGGGAATGGTACAAACGTGTTAACCATGTCTATAGACATAACTTCATGAATACAGGAATTCAGATGAACAGACAGCATAACTTGATCTGAATAAGCGTCTGCTTTAATAAGTAGCGGGATTTGCGCTAAAAAAAAAAAAATCTTCACGAGTATCCCCCTTTTTTATAGTAATAAGACTTGAACATCTCGTTCATTCTAATATCTCTGCGTAGGCTGCCATCAACATGAACATAACAGAAGCCAAAATGTGTGGATGACTCAAGTTGTAGTGTTGAGTCAACATGGACACAGTGAAAGGGAAAAACTCTTAAGATGACCTCAGTGGCCCTATTTGTGGCGAGTTGATGTGTACACAGTGAAAAGTAAAGGGAGAAAACTCTCAGACTATCTTGCTGCTAGTGGCAAGCAATCACAGACTGATCCTCTGCGCCTGACAGGAAATGGGCTTGATATGTCCGTGACCTTTCATACCGTCCACGGTCAACACTTGTGAGAAAATGTGTCAATACTGAGAATAAATGTGGTCTGGTGTCATATGTCTTCTTGTTGCGTTTCGTGATCTTTTTTTTTGTGTTTTCTTCTTTCATATCTTTAAATCATATATATATATTTCTTCTTCTTTTTCTCCTCCTCCTCTTCTATGTCATCCATCTCACCGTCATCCATCTTCTCTTCTTTCTTTTCTTCTTCTCTCTTCTTCTTCTTCTTCTCTTCTCTTTCTTCTTCTTCTTCTTCTTCTCCTTCTCCTTCTCTCTCTCTCCTCTCCATCTTCTTCTTCTTCTTCTTCTTCTTCTTCTTCTCTCGTCTTCTCTCGTGTCCCCCTCTCTCATTCTTCTTCTTTCTCTCTTCAAGTTTTTCTCATCATCATCATCATCATCATCATCATCATCATCATCATCATCAATCTTTCTTCTTCTTCTCTCTATTCTCTCTCTCGTGTCTGGTTGTCATCATCATCATCATCATCATCATCCATCCATCCATCATCTCATCATCATCACATCATCATCATCTTTCTTCTTCTTCTTCTTCTTTTCTTCAATTGCTGTTTCCTCTTCTCTTTCAGCTTCTTCTCTTTGGACAAGTTACTCCACGAAATCAGAGTTATGGGCAAGGATAAAACTTGACATATGTCTACGAGGAAATGCTTTATATCTGGGTATGTTGGCATACAGTTCTGAACTGTGCTGCTGTTGTTGGCCTTCTGTTGTTGGAAGTATGAAGGCTTCAGCTCAGTCTCCTGCACCATTGGTGTGGATTCTTCGTGTCTCCTGAACATTTGATGGTTAGGACGTGAATATTAGAAATTTTTTAAAGTTCTTTGAGAGGAGACACGACTAAAGAAGACAGGACAAAACGGGGAAGACAAGCCAAGAAAGACTAGTTAAGAAAAGAAAATATGTTCTAGCGTAGGCGTGCACACATGCACGTAACACACACACACTCACACACACACACACACACACACACACACACACACACACACACACCACGCACACACTTACAGAAAAGAGAGAGAGAGAGAGAGAGAGAGAGAGAGAGAGAGAGAGAGAGAGAGAGAGAGAGAAGAGAAGAAGAGAGAAGAAGAAGAAGAGAAGAGAAGAGAAGATGAGGAGAAGGAGGAGAAGAAAAAGACAAGATAAATGTATAGAGGGTTAAAGACCCAATCAGGCTTTTTATCTAAGGATGCACAAAATGTCATGTTAATATAAGCAGTACTACTGAAAACAAGTCGCTTTCCTTGTCTTCCTGTCTGTTCACACACACACGAATAATTTTCGGTCTCTTTCTTCCCCTTTCTTCTCCCCATGTTTCTCATCTTCCCATTTGAAATGGTATTGTTGGCAGAGGAGCTGTGAGAAAAAAATCTAAAATATGCACTCTGGAGGATATTAAAAGATCATGTTTTGCTGGACACAAAGAAAACACACAACAACTGTAGAGGGTATTTATGGACATGCATGCCAGAAAGCCTTTTAACCCTTTCACTACCGCACCCTAGCAACTAACTGCAAAAACTTAACTCTTGACTCCCTCACCCTATCCACCAGCTTCCTGCAGGAAGTTGGTGGATAGGGTGAGGGAGTCAGAGGGTTAAGATTTTGCTTTGCTAACATGGTTGACAATGCAAGATGCTGGTGGACAGGATTCGGAGGTCAAAGGGTTAAAACAACATACCTTACTGCATGACATAACATAAGCAGTTCACAGCTGGTCGCTTAAACAGGCAAAAGATGAACAGTCTCTGTTCAGAGAACAAAACTGAACACATCAGATGAAAGTACACATGATATTCCTACAGCACTGAAAGCAGTTTACTCCGTACCGAAAGGAGCACACTTTTACTATCTTACTATGAATCTTTAACAAAGGATACACTTCAAAAATGTTGTTCTTGGCGATAAGATAAATTGAAACAGATATTTCATAGAAACAAGTAATTATGGAAAAAAAATGTAAGAAGATGAAATAGCTGAGATACTTTTTATATATACAATTATTGGAGCTTCTATCATGTTGAAAGAAATGGGACTCAATTGTAAACACGTCTTGCTATAACTGTTGTTTGGAAATGAAAGGTAGCATTGATCACGAATTTCCAAAAAGTGTACATACGAAACGATTTGGGGAAAGGATACAAAAAATTCTTGGAATCAGAATGTATGTGTATATGCTGTTTCATATACTTTCTGTAAGGTGCAATGAGCTTTGACTTTAAAGAAAATATCGCCAGTCAAGTGCTTGTAAAATATCTTATATTATGCAGTCATTTTTATTATCAACTTCTATCATTTTCATCATAATTATCTTCTTTACCAGCCTGCCCCTGGGGTCAAAAGGACTTGACAAATGAATGCATAATGCAGCGACATTGTCTCGTCAGGTGGAATGACAGGGGACACAGCTGACAGCTACTCTATCACCAAGCTTAATGGCAGCCAGTGGAAACTGAAAATGATGGCCACATTCATCACTCGATGTGGTCTGACTAATGTACGTGGTGAATAAAATAATAAGAAAATCGGCAGCAGCAACACTAGTCTGTGCGAGAAATGAATGGAACACCAAAAAAATGTCTGCCAGTAGTTGATTTTAAGATTGCTTACAATATGTCATACAACAGTACGCAACAACAGCACGAAGAGGTATATCAGATGGGATGATAGAAAACAAGATGGTAGGTGACTTAGCGAACAGAGGAGCCCAGTAGACAACAACGTCAGCTACAGAGAACAAACAGAGGAGCCCAGTAGATAACAACGTCAGCTACAGCGAACAAACAGAGGAGCCCAGTAGACAACAACGTCAGCTACAGAGAACAAACAGAGGAGCCCAATAGACAACAACGTCAGCTACAGCGAACAAACAGAGGAGCCCAGTAGACAACAACGTCAGCTACAGAGAACAAACAGAGAGCCCAGTAGACAAAAACGTCAGCTACAGAGAACAGAGGAGCCCAGTAGATAATAACGTCAGCTACAGAGAACAAACAGAGGAGCCCAGTAGACAACAACGTCAGCTACAGAGAACAAACAGAGGAGCCCTGTAGACAACAACGTCAGCTACAGCGAACAAACAGAGGAGCCCAGTAGACAACAACGTCAGCTACAGAGAACAAACAGAGGAGCCCAGTAGACACATCATCACGATCAGCTACTAAGCGAAAAAAGACGAAAACGCAGTAGAAAAACAAGTCATCTAGCGAGAAAAAATGAGACCCAAAAAAATCGTGCGTACAGGAAAACAGAGGACCATACAACAACGTCAGCACAGAGAACAATGGAGCATAGAAAACAAGTGAGTGACTTAGAAAACAGAGGAGGCCAGTAGAAACAACGTCAGCTACAGAGAACAAACAGAGAGCCTAGAAGACAACAACGTCAGCTACAGCGAACAAACAGAGAGCCTAGAGACAACAACGTCAGCTACAGGAACAAACAGAGGAGCCCAGTAGAAACAACGTCAGCTACAGCGAACAAACAGAGGAGCCCAGTAGACAACAACGTCAGCTACAGCGAACAAACAGAGGAGCCTAGTAGACAACAACGTCAACTACAGGAACAAACAGAGGAGCCAGTAGACAACAACGTCAACTACAGGAACAAACAGAGGAGCCAGTAGATAACAACGTCAGCTACAGAGAACAAACAGAGGAGCCTAGTAGCACAACGTCAGCTACAGCGAACAAACGGAGGAGCCCAGTAGACAATAACGTTAGCTACAGCGAAAAAGGCGCATCATCATATCCCTCCTTAAGCCACATATAGAAAGGGACAAATACCATTTTTTGTTCAGAGAGCAAAAAGTGGACCCCACCAGCCATGACCGGCTCAACATCCACATGAGATTCAAGTTGGAATGACGCCTTAACTAATCTAACCCTGTGGTCAAGGGATCAGACAGCTGAATACACATTTCAGCAATAGTACCTGTCTGAAGTGAAACAGGGGCGTCATGGGACTGGACCTCCACGCCTACTTCGTCCAACAACTCGCAGGGGCCCGGAAGCCATCGAGTTCCTCGACTAGGAAGTTACCCGTTGTCTGGTGACGCCTGGGGACGGGTGGAGCCCAGCAGCCAGCTGAAGGAAACCCCGAGTTAACTCTTTCCCCACTGCCAACTCGTCTAGGCCAGCGCGGCAGGGTATGGCCCATTCCTCCCCATTCAGGACAAAAAGAAACACAAAATGGCCGTTCCTGTTGGATCATCGGATAACAAAAGAGCGAGACATCCTGGAAACCATCAACAAACTGAAACGGAACTGGGCAGGACATCTCACCCAGAGAATGGACAACCGTTGTACAACAAAAATCACTTTTTGGTTACCAAGAAACGGCAGTCGCAATTAAAAGAGGAAGAACGAAAACTAGATGGAGAGACAACCTAGATGGATTTGACAAGAACTGGAGAGGGAAAGCGCTGGAACGAAGTGAATGGAAGCAGCTGGGGAAGGCCTTCGTCCAACAACGGACTTTGGGTGGCCGAAAGACAGAAGTGAAACAGCGTCGTTGCCTCTATCAAGTGGAACTACAGAAGACAGCCAGCTACAACTAATCTGACCACCAAGCTCCATGGCAGCCACCAGGAACTGGAAACAGTGGTCACGTTCATCACCAGATGTAGCCTGACCATATAGACTGCAAACGAGAGTGGAAAAAGATGCGACCTGATACAAACACTATCAAACTTGTTACACAAAGCCACCTGCACAGACACCAAGACATCAGATTGTTCTGAAGGACGTCTGTCTGATTGCATCCCTTGGCTGTTTTGAAAGAAATGTGTGAAGAAAACAATATCCCGTCTCCTCCAGACGCCAGGATGGCGCCATCTGTTGGCACTGACGTTGATTGGTCCAGAAAATGTGACAGACCCATCACAGGGAGGGGTGTACCAAACCACCTCTCTCACACTCCAGACCTCACTCACTGTCAGAGAGCCGTGTTGGCATCACGAGGGGAGAGGTGGAGACGGTGCAGAAAGAGGGTGAAGGAGACAGACACATTGTAGTGTTTCTGCCGGGAGCAATCAGAAAGCCACAGGGGAGAGAAATAGCGGAATGAAAAATGGGCTGTAGAACCTCGATGCCACATGGGCGGGGTGCTTAACCTGGGCGGCGTGAGTGCACAGGGGAAGAGGTGACCATCCTGCTGACACTGGCACATGTCATTGGTCATTACAGTGACACTTCATGGACGCTTCACTCTCCACCCTCTGACCCCACACTCACACCCTGCTGACAGTGGTTCTTGCCCAGGGGAAGGATGGATGAGTTGTTACAACATAGAGAAACACATGAATCATTTTTATGCATTCCGGAAGATAAATGAACATATATATATTCAGTATAATAAGATTAGTATAAAGTATTTTCAGTGTTCTTCTCTATACATCTGTTGAAGGTTTTTGACAGGACCAGGAGAATATGTCTAAGACTATGAAAATGGTTACTTTTTCTCAATGAAAAATTCTTGTATGATTAGGAATTTAGCCTTATGGGTAAACATGGAGGAGAAAAACAAAACAAAACAAGAAAAAAAAAAAAAAACAACAACAAAAACCCACCAACAAACAAGATGGTCAGACTGTTATTACAATCTCCCTTTTTATACAAGAAAACAGAAAAAAATCCAAGTTTTGAATATCTCAATGTCATTGTGACTTTGAAGAAGCTTTAGCTGAAATAAAACTTGAAGTGAAGTGAGGAAAATTGGAGACTATTGCAAAAGGGGAAAACGTAGACTTTGGGTATAGTCAAAAGTTCATGAGAAAGTGCTATTCGCACACCGTCGTTACAAAACGCTGATTTTCGAAACTTTTTTTACCTGTGTAATCTTGGCCTTGGTATTTGTTCTCCCAACTGGTAAATTCATGACTTTTCAATGGTCCACATCATCCAAATTTAGTTATATTTATTCTGAAAGAGCTGAGAAAGTCTTGCTGACATATTTTGGTAGTAGACAGACACCCAGACACACACACACACACAACACACTCACACACATACACACACACACACACACACACACAACACACACACCACACACACACACACACACACACACACACACACACACACACACACACACACACACACACACATCCCTATCAGGTAATATAATATAATCGCCTGTTGTTTTGAAAAGGGAGTTGAACAAAAAGGAATTAAAGGTGGTAGTTAACATTCTGTCAAAGCAGAAGAGACGGAAGGGAAGAAAAAACAGACATATGACATGAGACAGCCCACAAGACCTGATCCGCTGAAGGTTCCAGCTGAAATACATATACTAATCTATTCATGTACAGCACAGTACATCACATTTACCTCCATACACACGTTGATACCACAATCATATTGATTTGATAACAGGCACAAGGCGTAGTTTAAGCCTTTGCTGAAGTTAACAAAGGGAAATGGAAGAATGTAATGATGACAAAATTGATTAACAAACACGATGATTTACTTTCTTCAGTTAAACAATTGTCAGTCACTGATTACAGCGGACACACACTGATTACTTTCTTCAGTTAAAAAAATGTCAGTCACTGATTAGAGCGGACACACGCTGATTACTTTCTTCAGGTAAACAAATGTCAGTCACTGATTACAGCGGACACACGCTGATTACTTTCTTCAGTTAAACAATTGTCAGTCACTGATTACAGCGGACACACGCTGATTACTTTCTTCAGTTAAACAATTGTCAGTCACTGATTACAGTATACACACACTGATTACTTTCTTCAGGTAAACAATTGTCAGTCACTGATTACAGCGGACACACGCTGATTACTTTCTTGAGTTAAACAATTGTCAGTCACTGATTACAGCGGACACACACTGATTACTTTCTTCAGGTAAACAAATGTCAGTCACTGATTACAGCGGACACACACTGATTACTTTCTTCAGGTAAACAAATGTCAGTCACTGATTACAGCGGACACACACTGATTACTTTCTTCAGTTAAACAATTGTCAGTCACTGATTACAGCGGACACACGCTGATTACTTTCTTCAGTTAAACAATTGTCAGTCACTGATTACAGCGGACACACGCTGATTACTTTCTTCTGGTAAACTGTTGTCAGTCACTGATTACAGCGGACACACACTGATTACTTTCTTCAGGTAAACAATTGTCAGTCACTGATTACAGCGGACACACGCTGATTACTTTCTTCAGTTAAACAATTGTCAGTCACTGATTACAGCGGACACACGCTGATTACTTTCTTCAGTTAAACAATTGTCAGTCACTGATTACAGCGGACACACACTGATTACTTTCTTCAGTTAAACAATTGTCAGTCACTGATTACAGCGGACACACACTGATTACTTTCTTCAGGTAAACAATTGTCAGTCACTGATTACAGCGGACACACGCTGATTACTTTCTTCAGTTAAACAATTGTCAGTCACTGATTACAGCGGACACACACTGATTACTTTCTTCAGGTAAACAATTGTCAGTCACTGATTACAGTATACACACGCTGATTACTTTCTTCAGGTAAACAATTGTCAGTCACTGACTACAGCGGACATACGCTGATTACTTTCTTCAGTTAAACAATTGTCAGTCACTGATTACAGCGGACATACGCTGATTACTTTCTTCAGGTAAACAAATGTCAGTCACTGATTACAGCGGACACACACTGATTACTTTCTTCAGGTAAACAAATGTCAGTCACTGATTACAGCGAACACACACTGATTACTTTCTTCAGGTAAACAATTGTCAGTCACTGATTACAGCGTATCGTGTTAGTATACCCATACCTCAGCTGGTAACTGCGCAGTACTTATAACATAGAGACCTTAGTTGACATATTGTCTGTCAACCTCAGCGACCGTGTCAGCCTTCGACGTGGACAAGGCAGAACCCTGACTCTGAAGGCTGATGTTATGAATGATCTTGACCTCCTCGGCGTTTCCCCAGCAATTGTCATGAACATGAACAGCATCCACTTTTCACAAGTGATTGGTTCGCTCTAATTTGCTGAGCGTTAAATATATATAATAGAGAGAGACCTTAGGTTTAAACTTCGAACGAACCACAGTTTTTTTTTTTTTTATCTTAGAATGGCTGGCTGTGGTAACGGAGCCACGAGCCAGAAGATCTAGGGCAGATGGATGTCTTGAGTTCAATCCCAGCTTGCGACATGAACATTGGCATGTTCACTGCCCATATGACTGCTCCAATCACTCTAATGGTGCCAGCATCTCATATTTATCGATCCTCGTTTGGCCTTACTCCATTTTACTCCCCTTGCAGTCCATGCGTTTCGTCTGAAGGATTAATAAAGAATGATTTTTTATCGTATTGTTCTTTGACCATCCTTATACAGACACAAGCATGCAACCGCTGTCAAGAAAACTTAACAAGAAGTGATAGTAATAGTAATAATGTGACAAGAATGATAGTGATGATGATTATGATAATAATTATAATAATGATAATAACAACAATAATAATAGTAATAATAACTATAATGATAATAATAATAATATAATAATAGTAATAATAATAATGATAATAATGATAATGACGGTAATAATGATGATGATGGTTATGATAAATCATTCTTGTTTAGTGGTATTTCTCTAAACTCTAAATTTAGACTCAATGCTCAGTTCACAAGACACAGAGTGTAATGCACACAGAAAGTGTACCACACACACACACACACACACACACACACACACACACACACACACACACACACACACCACACACACACACACACACACACACACACACCACACACACACACACACACACACACACAATATATATATATACATATATATATATATATATATATATATATATATATATATATATATATACAGAGGGGTGCAAAAGTAGGTATACAGTAAGTATCACATCATTATTATAATGCTTAATTCCGCTCTCGATTAGAGGAGGTGTGTGAATACCGACGGCAAGCAGTTTGAGTATCTGAGGGATTAAGGCTGTGCTTGTTATTACATGTATATGCAATATTCATTTGTTTGTATAATAAATGCAATGAGTATTGTACGTGTTTTCTTTTTTCATAACTGTATACCTACTTTTGCACCCCCCTGTATATATATATATATATATATATATATATATATATATATGTATATATACACACTCACACACACATGACGATACACACATGAATACACACGCACAAATCAACATGTACTTGGAATGTCTAACCATACATACACACATACCTATGGTCATGAACGATGCCATATGATCAGTAGGTACAAATGGCGTTTATACATAAAATTATTGTACATAATTCCATACTCAATGTGGGCTTGTGTACTACGATTCTGATTGAAAAATGATAAGGCTCCTGTTGGGTAGATCGATAAGGAAATGATGTTCTGGCTGTGATGGATGGAACGAAATATACATATCGTTTCAACTCTTTCACCCCCTAACCCTGTCCAACAGCTTCCTGCAGAATTAATGGTTTCACTTTGCCACTGTGTCCTTTAACCGATAAGCGTGTAGACAGGATGAGGGAGTCATCATCATCACGTGCCTTGCCACGTGGCGTTGGTAACCATGGCCCTCCATACGAGTCTATTCCTTGTCGCTGCAAGAACACCTTCCACCACCTCTGTCCTCAGCCTCTCTGCAAGTCCAGTATTTTCTCCCTGGTTCTACCTGGTGTTCTCTTTCCCTCTAGCTTTCTTGTTGTGACCAGGTGCTGTAATTTTGTCTTTCCTCATGAAATGTCCTGTAAATGTTGCTTGTCTTTTCCTAATCTTCTGTGTTAATGATCTTCTTGTGTCTGTGCCTCCATCAAGACTGTCTCGTTTGTTTTCTTTGCTGTCCATGGAACTTTCTGTAACATTCTTCTTAGAAACCACATTTCGGTTGCCTCAATTTTGTTCTGACTTTGTGTGTTGGCTGTCCATGTCTCAGAACCGTACAACAGCATACGTTGAATGTTTTGGCAGAATCGGCCAAGTCAAAACAGCATTCAAGACGAGGGAGTGAAAGAATTAAAGGATATATGGACTGGGCGATATACAGTGGGGGGGGGGGGGGGGGGGTGCAAAAGTAGGTCTACAGTAAGTATCACTTCATTATTATAATGCTTGATTCATTAAAATTATTAGCATATTAAGTTAGTTGGCCTTATTTGCGATATTTTCAGTGTCATTAATTATATTTTATCGTAACTAATAATGCATGCACTTTTATCGTAAGTTTTTTTTTTAACAGGTAAAGCGGCAATTTAATTTAGATGTAAGCGGCAATTTAATTTAACCATGGCTGGTAATTTGACAAACGAGGAGCGCAAATGAGTTTTAAAATAATACTGGAAGGCAGATGGACTTCTTTTTTTTTGGGATATGTAAAGGAAAGAGTTTTCGCACGCAAGCCGCGCACTGTTAATGACATGATTCAGTTCATCTTGCAGGCTTGTCAAGAAATTGATGCTGATAAAAGATCTTTGTGCTAGAATGTGCATAAGTGTCCGCTCTCGATTAGAGGAGTGTGTGAATACCGACGGCAAGCAGTTTGAGTATCTGACGGATTAAGGCTGTGCTTGGTATTTACATGTATATGCAATATTCATTTGTTTGTATAATAAATGCAATGAGTATTGTAGCCTACGTGTTTTCTTTTTTCATAACTGTATACCTACTTTTGCACTCCCCTGTACATTCGTTCAGACTGGCGCTGTCCCGTGTTTGGTGTTTTTGATATACACATAGTTTGAAACAGACCTTTCTTGGCCACTGGTCACTTGGCTGTTAACGTCTCCAAAGTCAGGTTGTTTGTGGGAGTCTGGAATTTAGAGTTTGGTCAAGAGGGAATCATCGCATTCGGTCATTTCCATATGTGCATGTTTGGGTATGTAAAAAACGGAAGGTGAAACTCCATCTAAGTATGAATAATAATAATACACTACGCACAAAAAGTTAAGGATCACTTGCACAAAAATTCATAACTTTCAAAATAAGAAAGCCAATGCGTTGAAGTTTGGCAAACATTTAATTCCATGCTTTAGTGATAACGATACACAATTGCCTTCAATTTCGAGCAATCGTTTGGTGTGTACATTTGATCAAAGTGGGTAAGTATCGAAATTTGATTTCCCAAAGTCATTGAAATCACAAGACAGGGCATTCTGATGCTCCCAAAAGTTCAGTAATGCGTGTAACCGCCATGGCTGTTCTGGCACTCGACGCAGCGAGTCCTCATCGAGTTGACCAGGTTGGTGAAGATCCTCTGTGGAAGCGCCTGCCACTCAGCCTGCAGCATCTGGTAGAGGTGTTGGGCATCCCTGGGAGGAGGGTGGTTGCTCCTCACTTTGCGATCCAGCTCATCCCAGAGGTTCTCAATCGGGTTGAGATCGGGACTGCATGCTGGCCACTCCATTCTGTTGACTCCAGACTGCTGCAGGAAGTCGTTGACCACCCTTGCCCTGTGGGGGCGAGCGTTGTCATCCTGGTAGACAGCCGTCGGTCCCATCTGCTGCAGTGTAGGCACAGCCAGCGGTCGAAGGATCTCATCCCGGTATCGGAGGCCAGTCAGGTTACCCTGTACATGATACAAGGGTGTTCTGTGGTGAAGGCTGAAGGCCCCCCAGACCATTACAGAACCTCCACCAAAGGCCACCTTTTCTTGGACAGTGGTGTCAATAAAGCGTTGCCCTGGGCGCCTCCAGACCCTCAGTCGGCCGTCGTTGTGGTTCATGGTGAAGCGTGATTCATCACTGAACAGGACCTGGGACCATTGCTGACGTGTCCACCTCACGTGACGTCTGCAGAAGGCGCGGCGTGCTGCCCTATGGGCTGGAGTTAAGCGTGGCCGTACAGCTGGGCGACGAGAACGGAGGTTAAACCATGAAGGCGGTTCCGTATGGTCTGCTGGCTGATGTTGATGTTAGTAGCCACCCTCAGCTGCCTTCGAATGATGCTGGAAGAGGCTGTTCTTGTCTGCAGGGCTTGTCATTCAATGAGACGATCTTCACGTGGGTTTGTCTTCTTCAGTCGACCAGATCTGCGTCTTTCATGGACCCTCCCAGTGGCTGTGAAGCATTGAATCAGTCTGACAATGACCGAGATGGACACCTGAAGTAGCCTGGCCACTTCTCGCTTGGGAACACCATCTTGGAACCATGCAACAGCTCGTCCCCTCTCAAACTCGCTCAATTTTCGTCGTGGAGGCATTGTCAGATCAGGCCTACTACTGGTGGAATGTCTCCTTATAAAGCCAAGCAAGAGACAGCATCTCACACATAAACAGCAGTGCTTGCACGTGCATAATGGTTTTTCCATCTGGCTTGTGCAATGTGTTCAGGCAGAACGGTCCAAAACAAGGTCCTTTTTCGCAAGTTTCCGCTTTTCCGTTTGCGGCCAAGCTCAGTAGTAGAGAATCCCGTGCAATTTTCGCACTAACACAACATCGCCCACTTACAGCTGAACAAGAATTCATAACAATTTGGCTGGACTGAGAAATAAATAACAGTAGCGAACTGAGTTTATTACGCACCTGTTTTCTCATAGTGATCCTTAACTTTTTGTGCGTAGCTTAGTAATAATTACAATATTTATATAGCGCAAAATCTTGATAAAATCAAATCTAAGCGCTGAAACAGACACATACGCACGCAGGCAAACACACGCACACACACACACACACACACACACACACACACACACACACACACACACACACACACACACACACACACACACATGGCTATAAATGGGGAGAAAGAATAAAAGCAATGGAAAATTATAGACAGCATATACTGGCACAAGTTTGATAACGGACCAATACTTCACGTTCCAACAGGTGGTCCATCTTACCGTCCAATTTGGACCGTATTTTGAAAACAGTGATGCCGGC
>JAPXFY010000018.1:70725328-70732828 GCA_030674185.1 Monoplex corrugatus
TCATCATCATGGTCGTCGTTGTCCGTCGTCTTTGCTTTCGTCATTTTATCTTTGGCTTCATCGTCACCGTCGTCGTCGTCGTCGTCTTTGGCTTCATTGTCATCATCACCGTCGTCGTCGTCATCATCACTACTACTACCTTGAAATTATCTTTGTCGTTATCATCATTGTCATCATCATCATCATTGTCGTCATGATCTTTTGTCATTGACTGCTTTGTCGTTGTAGCCCTTCTCTTCTTTCGCCTCTTCTTCCTCTCCATTCTCGTCGACCTCCTCCTCCTCTTCCTCGTCGTCCTCCTCCTCCTCATCATCATTGCGATTTTGTTTTACCTTTTTCTACCCTTTTCTTTTCTTCATTATCATAATCCTATTCATCATCACAATCATCATCCCCAATATCACAGTCAACAAACAAAGCCAGAACAAGATTGAGGCAGCCGAGATGTGGTTTCTCTGAAGAATGTTGAGAGTTCCATGGACAGCAAAGAAAACAAACGAGACAGTCTTGATGGAGGCAGACACAAGTAGATCACTCATAAGGAAGATTAGGAAAAGACAGGCAACATTTATAGGCCATTTTGTGAGGAAGGGGGATTTGGAGCACCTGGTCACAACGGGAAAGCTGGAGGGAAAGAGAGCACCAGGTAGACCCAGGGAGAAAATGCTGGACGGACTTGTAGAGTGGCTGGGGACGAGGAGGGTGGGGGAGATGCTAGGGGCAACGAGAGATAGAGACAGATGGAAGTCCATGATCTCCAACGCCATGCAGCAGGGCACCTGATGATGATGGACATCACCATTCCCATTATTCTGTTGCTGCAGCAGTTGTCCGTATTGCACAATGCCTCAGAAGAGCACCAGCTAAGATCTCCCAGAGCCATGATTAGAAACGAAGAGATGTGAAGGTAGGTTGGAACAACACCTGTCAAACGTTACATCACTCAACAATGGATAAGACGGTTTGGCTACCTGTCAACCAGCCAGCCCTTTGAGCCTACAACACCAGATGCTCGGGGCTTGGGGGCCAGATAGAGTTAACCTGGGTAGTTCTGGATAGATGGGGTGACAGGCACACAACACATCCACAACATTGACTACGTCTGCATTCCCGTCTTGCTGCAGTTTGGCAGCTTCATCTCCTCGCAACACCTTCCGGTACAAGCGTACTGAAAAAGCATACGTACATACATACTACATACATACATACAGTACATACATACATACATACATACGTACTACGTACATACATACATAATACATACATACATACGTACTACGTACATACATACATACTTCTTACTTACTTACTTACATGCATCCCATACGTACATACGTACATGCATGCATGCATACGTACATACGCTATACATACATACATACACATACATACATACAAACATACATACATACATACATACATACATAGCATACATACATACATAAATACATGCATACATACATACTATACATACATACATGCATTAAACACATACATACATACATACATACATACATACTACATACGTACACACATACGTACATACATACATACAAACATACATACATACATACATACACACATACATACATACATACATACACACATACATACATACACACATACATACATACATACATACATACATACATGCATACATACATACATACATACATACACACACACACATTATTGGAGTTGAGGTACTAATGGGTCTGCACTCGTGTTGACCTGGCAGATGGGAAAAGCCTCCATCCTATACCCATCAGGCGGGAGGTAGGCAGGCAGGATCGAACCCAGACCTTCCGATCTGAGCTCTGTCGTCTTACCCACTTAGTTGGCCATCGCTGACCAGAAAAACACAAAAATAGAATCAGAACGCGTATTTAATACAACCGGACAAGACAGGTACAAATTTTCAGCCAACTGGCCTTTGTCAAGCGTAAATGTAAGATCACAAACGAACCAACACAAAATATAAAAAATTATGAGAAAAAGACTAAAACTTCCCTGCTGCTTGGTCCAGTGGGAGAAAAGGACTAAAATTGTGTTTGTGTTCGTTTGTGATCTTACATTTACGCTTGACAAAGGCCAGTTGGCCGAAAATTTGTACCTGTCTTGTCTGGTTGTATTAAATACGCGTTCTGATTCTATTTTCTGTTTTTTCTGGTTCCTATTTGCTTGAACGCGGGCAGTCGCGCTTGTTTTGGATTGGCTATCTGGAACAAACTCCCTCTCTTAGTCCGTCAGCAACCTACTTTTGTCTCCTTCAAGTCCGCTCTCAAAACTCACCTTTTCTCCTCCGCATAAAATCCTGACCTCACTCAACCCCCTCTGCAGCCTGTCTCCGCTCGGAGGGGAATCACATTGTAATATATGATTGTATATAATATGCTGTCTATAATTTTCCATTGCTTTTATTCTTTCTCCCTATTTATAGCCATGCGCGCGCGTGTGTGTGTGTGTGTGTGTGTGTGTGTGTGGTGCGTGGTGTGTGTGTGTGTGTGTGCGTGCGTGCGTGTGTGTGCGCATGCGTACGTGTGTGTGCGTGCGTGTGTGTGTGTGTGTGTGTCTGTTTCAGCGCTTAGATTCGATTTTATCAAGTTTTTGCGCTATATAGATATTGTAATTATTATTAATTATTATTATAATTATAGTTAATAAATGGTTGTCTTTTGTACGACAGTAGCGACACTATTCATGGTACTAGCGGTGATGGAGATAATGATAGGCACGAATGTGGGGCAGACAGGAGAAAGGAGTGCCTTCATTACTGACACAATTTTTTTCCCTCAACTAAACGTATATTGAATTGTTACAAAGCGTTTTAGGCTTCGGGCGCTGGGGCCAGCTGAATGCGGCGAAGAAAAGGCCTTTCCATAACAAAGACCGGGAAACATATGTTTGTTAACTACGTGATGAATAGGAAATTGGATAACGTTGTATGTATTGTATTGCTTTGCATTGTTTTTTGAAATGTGTTGTGTTGCACTGTATTGAAATGTATAGAATTTCATGGCATTGTATTGGTGTTGTACTGCATCGATATGTATTGCATTGTAATGAATGACATCGCACTTCATTGTATTGTGTTCTGTTCTATATTGTCATATATTGTATTTATTGTATTGTATTGTGTTGTATTGCAGTATATTGTATTGCATTGTACGATGTTGTATTTACATCTTGTCGCAAATGAGTTGTCTTATGAACTTGAATCTCTCTGAGAACAGCAGGTCACCACAATACCACATAACCTTTTCACTCTCTCCCCCTGTGGAAAGGCATCGTGTTTGGTTTTGCTTAACCAACAGCAACTCTTTTTTCTTTTGTACCTATCATCCCCATTCTCGTCATCATCATCTCATCATCATCATCATCATCATCATCATCATCATCATCATCATCATCATCATCATCAGGTGCCCTGCCGCATGGCGTTGGCGATCATGGACTTCCATCTGTCTCTATCTCTCGTTGCCCCTGGCATCTCCCCCACCCTCCTCGTCCCCAGCCACTCTGCAAGTCCGTCCAGCATTCTCTCCCTGGGTCTACCTGGTGCTCTCTTTCCCTCCAGCTTTCCCATTGTGACCAGGTGCTCCAAATCCCCCTTCCTCATAAAATGGCCTATAAATGTTGCTTGTCTTTTCCTAATCTTCCTTATGAGTGATCTACTTGTGTCTGCCTCCAACAAGACTGTCTGTGACCTCAAATTTCGATGAGTTTTAGAAGCTGGTAGGAGATCCCACATGAGCGATGTTGGGATGGTAAGGGGAACAGCAACCATCAAGAAGTGGGGGGGACAAGAAAAGAAAAAGTAAGATGACAAGACATACGTGACAACAAGGCTGATAACTAATAAAAAAAAAAAGGGGGGCATCTATATAATATAGTACAAGACATAACGTGACAACAAGGCTGATAACTAAATAAAAAAAAAGGGGGGCCATCTATAAGATGACAAGACATACGTGACAACAAGGCTGATAACTAATATAAAAAAAGGGGGGCCATCTATAATATGACAAGACATACGTGACAACAAGGCTGATAACTAATAAAAAAAAAAGGGGGGCCATCTATAAGATGACAAGACATACGTGACAACAAGGCTGATAACTAATAAAAAAAAAAGGGGGGCCATCTATAAGATGACAAGACATACGTGACAACAAGGCTGATAACTAATAATAATAAACAAAAGGGGCCATCTGCCATATGATCAAGAAAATCAAATGCCATGACTATGAGCTTTGCTGACAACAAATGATACATTTTAGCTGTCCTGACAACACACGATAATCAATATTGTATTGACCAGGGCTTAAAACGTTCCGCGTCTGGGCGATTTCAGTTTGTCAAAAAAAAAAAAAAAAAAGGAGCAAGGCATCCGTGATCGGCTTGCAAGCGTTCATAGCAACGGCGCGCAAGTTATGGCCCTGATATTTCTTGGAAGAAGTTTCCGGTCGGACATCTTGGAAAAAACAAAATGGCAGAGCGCGCAGACATTGTTCAAGCGGGTCAGACTTTTGACGACTCTTTAATTAAAAACAAGTGGAAATGGGAGTGAACGAAGAAGTCATTGGAGACTTTTTTCGCAAAGTCACTGGTGAACACCTGTAAAACACTCAAGTTAAAGGGTGTGAGTGTTCATTTTATTATTATGTTTTTAACCCCTTCTCCCCTTTTCCCAAATATATCTTCCTGTAATAATTATGTGTTTACAGCAATTTTTCTGCACTAAATATCTCTTGAAATTATGTCCAGAAAGCGCGAAATGGCATAGATTTACACTTGGTTTTAAAAAATTTTTCATGGCGGAACATGCCCCCGGATCCCCTAGTTTGAGTGGTTTTTTCCTCCTCCTGTTTTAAACCCTGTTTGACAGCACACGATGATTTTCAGCGGTACTGACAACACCGTGCTGACAGCAAGTGATAAGTATTAGCTGTACTTGCAACGAGCGATAATTACTAGCTGTACTGACAACAAACGATAATGATCAGTAATATTGACAACAAACGATAATTATGAGCTGTATTGACAACAAACGATAATTACTAGCTGTACTGACAACAAACGATAATGATCAGTAATACTGACAACAAGCGATAATTACTAGCTGTACTGACAACAAGCGATAATTACTAGCTGTACTGACAACAAGCGATAATTACTAGCTGTACTGACAACAAACGATAATGATCAGTAATACTGACAACAAGCGATAATTACTAGCTGTACTGACAACAAACGATAATTACTAGCTGTACTGACAACAAGCGATAATTACTAGCTGTACTGACAACAAACGATAATGATCAGTAATACTGACAACAAACGATAATTACTAGCTGTACTGACAACAAACGATAATTACTAGCTGTACTGACAACAAGCGATAATTACTAGCTGTACTGACAACAAACGATAATGATCAGTAATACTGACAACAAACGATAATTATGAGCTGTATTGACAACAAACGATAATTATGAGCTGTATTGACAACAAACGATAATTAGAGCTGTATTGACAACAAATGATACTTATTATCTGCATTGACAACAAACAATAATTATTAGCTGTACTGGCAAAAAACGATAATTATTAGCTGTACTGACAACACATATTTATTAGCTGACTGACAAGAAACGATAATTATTATCTGTATTGACAGTAAACGATAATTATTAGCTGCACTGATGACAAACGAGGTCAGTTGTACAGTCATGTTTTAGGCAATGGATTTCTGCGATATGACGATCGGGTATTTCTGTCTTTTCGTACTGGTCAATTCTTCGATTAAAGTGTTCTTTTTGTGTTAATATTGTTATAATACTTTTTGTTTGGTTGTACTGCCCCGTATTCTTAACGGCTCTTGTGTTTCTACCCCCACCCCGTACCCGCCCACTCACCCCCCACCGCCGTTTAATTTAGCTGTTCAGAACATCTCCAATCCGAACGAAACTGAGATTACTCTCACTTGCGCGCACGCGCGCCACACACACACACACACACACACACACACACACACACACACACACACCACACACACACACACACACACACATTTTTTCTCTCTCTGTCTCCGTCTCTCACGCTCTCTCTCTCTGTCACTCTCTCTCTCTCTCTGTGTCTCTCTCTCTCTCTTCCTCTCTCTCTCTAATAACACTTTGGTTTCCGCACCCTATCCACCAGCTTCCTGAGGGAGTCAAATGGATAAAGGTGGAAATATCTTTGAATATGACAAATCTTGACTTTTCTGGTGGAAAACAAGAACCTCATACACGTATATAAAAGCGGCAGACTGTTAAAATGTATTGACTATCTTGGTTTTTTTTTTATTGCAATTAAGCGCCTGTAAGGTCACAATTCATTTTTCTGTTTCTGTCCATGAGTAACCATGGAACATTACGATGGTGGTTTCCCGTTGCCTTCCATCGGTTTGTGTAGGGTCTCTCCGCTAGCCTTACTCTCTCCCGAGATGTCCACAAGGCGGTGGAGCTATTCACCCATAGCTTGGGGATCTGGTTCGTGGGCACCAGGGCATATCCACACGCTGGTGGGCCTGCGTGCCTCACGTCTGGGGGCCAGATCTCCTCCGAGTCCTACGAGATTTAGCCTGAGTCTGTGAGGTGCTCAGTTACCGCCTGTCACCACGAGGAGGCACAGCGTAGGGCTTGCTGATGGAGAGGCTATGTACTGACAGAAATAGCCGCCAGAATTGGTCAAGCCAAAACAGCATTCAAGAAGATAAGCATTCTTACCAACAAGTGCCTATCAACTAACATCAGGAAGAGAGTTCTTGAATGTTATATAGAACCAATACTGTTGTACGGATGTGAGGCGTGGACAGTCAACAAGCAAAACCATAACAAGATTGAGGCAGCCGAGATGTGGTTTCTAAGAAGAATGTTGAGAGTTCCATGGACAGCAAAGAAAACAAAAGAGATAGTCTTGATGGAGGCAGACACAAGTAGATCACTCATAAGGAAGATTAGGAAAAGACAAACAACATTTATAGGCCATTTTATGAGGAAGGGGGATTTGGAGCACCTGGTCACAACGGGAAAGCTGGAGGGAAAGAGAGCGCCGGGTAGACCCAGGGAGAAAATGCTGGACGGACTTGCAGAGTGGCTGGGGACGAGGAGGGTGGGGTGATGCTAGGGGCAACGAGAGATAGAGAAGGTTGGAAGTCCATGATCGCCAACGCCATGCGGCAGGGCACCTGATGATGATGAAGGTCACAATGCCCTTGAACAACACAGAATCTGGGTTTTCTGATGAGAAGCAGGAACTTCGTACGTATAAAAACGGGAGATTGTTAAAATGGCTTGACTGTCTTGGTTTTTGTTTTGTTTTGTTTTGTTTTGTTTTTGTTTTTAATGGAGCGCTTTTGTGTGAAGGGTTTACAGGTTATTATTGTCTGTGGCCGAGAGCTAATCAAGGCTATTCTTCACCCTCTCACTTCTCTGTTTTTATGTCAGGAGATTGTTT
>JAPXFY010000018.1:70735328-70737828 GCA_030674185.1 Monoplex corrugatus
AATACTCTATACTTTTTACTTCTTACTGATTTGATTTGATGATTTTTTTTTCTCCATTTATGGTATTTTGACTTTTTTTGCAGTTCACCTATTTATATATCGCCTCATAGTTGACATGGTATGCCCCCCCCCTGCCCCCCCCCCCCCCACCCGCTTTGTTTGTTCCATATTGCTTCTTTCATTTTTCTTTTTATTGTCGTTGTATTTGAAAATGTACATTGTTGTTATTAGGGATTGACATCTTTATATGTCATCATCATCATCATCATCATCATCATCATCATCATCATTCATCATCATCATCAGGTGCCTTGCCGCATGGCGTTGGCGACCATGGACTTCCAACCATCTCTATCTCTCGTTGCCTCTAGCATCTCCCCCACCCTCCTCATCCCCAGCCACTCTGCAAGTCCGTCCAGCATTTCTCCCTGGGTCCTACCTGGTGCTCTCTTTCCCTCCAGCTTTCCCGTTGTGACCAGGTGCTCCAAATCCCCCCTTATAAAACGGCCTATAAATGTTGTTGTCTTTTCCTAATCTTCCTTATGAGTGATCTACTTGTGTCTGCCTCCATCAAGACTGTCTCGTTTGTTTTCTTTGCTGTCCATGGAACTCTCAACATTCTTCTTAGAAACCGCATCTCGGCTGCCTCAATCTTGTTATGGCTTTGCTTGTTGACTGTCCACGCCTCGCATCTTTACAACAGTATTGGTTCCATATAACATTCAAGAACTCTCTTTCTGATGTTAATTGACATGCTTTATATGTATCTACCTTTATCTCACGCTCTGGTAACGCACTTGATTGACGTATATATGGAGAGTGATGTTTTATCAGAATTATTTTTATGCTTTTTTTTTTATAACGTGGCAAATGTTATTTTTAATCTGTTTTCATTATTGCGTTGGTTGACGTGTCTTCCCCTCAGCCCCCTTCACTTGGTTGTTTTTAATGCTCCTTTCACTGCCTTCTTTCCTTTGATTCTGTGTCTGTAAATCATATTATATTTTTATACAGGGGGTGCAAAAGTAGGTATATAGTTATGAGAAAAGAAAACACATACAATATTTATTACATTTATTATACAAACAAATGAATATTGCATATACATGTAATAACAAGCACACCTTAATCCCTCAGACACTCAAACTGCTTGCCGTCGGTATTCACACACTCCTCTAATCGAGAGCGGAATTAAACATTATAATAATGATGTGATACTTACTGTATACCTACTTTTGCACCCCCCTGTATATATTGTTAATACAACTATATACTAGCAGTATTGTTATATTGTTGTTGTTGATCCCGTTGTTATTGTTTAAGGGTCGATATGCATTGACTGACACTTGTCTGCCTCTGTCTCTCGTGCTTTTGTTAAAATGCATGAACCGTTGGCATATATAACGCTCAGTATATTATCACCATATAACTTATATTGCATTTATGTGTGTGTGGACTTTTTTAAATGCTGATATTCACTCTTTGTTTCTTGCTTTCTTTTCATGATTTTTTGTTTTGTTGTCTGATTGTGTTCTTCTTTGTCCCACCCCCTCCCCGTTCATTTTTGCCATCTTTTTCCTCTTTGTTTCCGATCTCCGTACTAAAAAAAAAGGACGATTGTTTCATACCGACCGAAGGAATATTTGTGCATATATATGTATGTATGTTTGTATGTCCTCTCTCTCTCTGTTTTTTTTCTCTCTGTGTTCTCTTCTCTGTTTCTGTCTGTCCTGTCTGTAGCTCTTTCTATATATATATATATGATAATATATATATATATATATGTGTGTGTGTGTGTGGTGTGTGTGTGATAGAGAGGACGTGAGAGAGAGAGAGAGAGAGAGAGAGAGAGAGAGAAGAGAGAGAGAGAGAGAGAACTGCACTAACAAGAGTTTTGTCACCTGTATTGATGAATGAATCTTTACCAAATTTTGGCTCAAAAGTGTGAATCGCCCAGAAGTCGCGAATGTACAAATATGATAGCCAGCTATGGCGGTTAAGTCAAGGTCACACGAACCAAACCGAAAAAAAACAACAAAAACAACAACAACAACAACAAACGGCGACAACAAGAAGAAGGCTAAAAAAGTACTTTTTGAGAATGTGTGTGAACAGCATTTTGTCAATAATTTATCACTAACAATATTCACATTCTGTTTTCAAATTTGGTGACAGTTTGCCGGTCTGCTCACATATCATCAATTTTCATTTCATCTGATACCTCGTGAGGGTCACAGTCACCTCGGAAAGTACATGAAATGGTTTTTGTTTTTTTTCAAATTGATTTTTATAAAATGGTAATGGATTGGATTAACTTTGCATATTGTGTGTGTGCGTGTGTGTGTGTGTGTGTGTGTGTGTGTGTGTGTGTGTGTGTGTGTGTGTGCGTGTGTGCTTGCGTGTGTGTGTGTGTGTGTTGTATGTGTGTGTGGGGCTTGCGGTGTGTGTGTGGTGTGTGTGTGTGGTGTGTGTGTGTGTGTGTGTGTGTGTGTGGTGTGTG
>JAPXFY010000018.1:70742828-70745328 GCA_030674185.1 Monoplex corrugatus
AGTTGGATTTCATGTCCTAGAGTGGGTAGAGGTCTGTGTTTGTTGGTATGTAACCAGGAGCGACGATGCTTGTTTTCCTCTGCTACAGACGGTATGCAGGCGGGTGCAGTGGTCTGTCATTTCAATGTTGGTCAAGTAGTTATGTAAAGTTTACAGTAGTTGTGTCTTGTTAGCACTTGACCACGTATGAGTCGACGCCCGTTTTCCTCTGCTACAGACGGTATGCGGTGGGTGCAGTGGTCAGTCATTTTAATGTTGGTCAGCATAGTTATGTAAAGTTTACAGTGGTTGTGTCTTGTTGGTATGCAGTGGTCAGTCATTCAATTTTGTCAACACTGTTATGTGGGAGTATAGAGTATAGATGTCGTTGTCAGGCATGTATCCAGCAGTGAATAGTTGTCTGCTTCCTTTGCTGTAGTTGATGTGTTTGGTGGCTTGGTTGGTGTTGGTAGCTGGGTTTGTCGATATATTTACAAATAATATTTTTGCTGCCGTGTCCAATCATAGCTGTTTATAACCTACGGGTCAGTAGGGAGGTTGTGTTCATAGTTTCGCACGTGAGGGGAGAAGACCACCAGTGTCCTGCGCCAGTCGTCGTTGCTGTCCATGTTGGTCCTGGCTTTCGAGGAGGTGCACATGTCCGAGCTCCGGTAACGTTACGAGCGTCCGAGGCAGGTGCGACTAGTGGGGCTTCTACGGCTACTCTTCCGGCAAGGTCGGCGGTACTTCCACGCCTTGAGCCTATCGGCCCAGCCGTTCTACTTGCTCTTTCCTTAGCGCGCCCTTCCAGGACTCCACATCTGCTGTAGTGAACATCTCGTGTCGTTCGGGGGGGTTTCATTCGGCACCTGTTCGCCATGCCAAGCGATGAGAGACTTGTCAGAGATTAGAAACCCTAGCATCGGAAAAATCCTATGGACCGAAATGTCGTATGGACTGAAATTTTCTGTGAGTGTGTGTGTTTGCTAACGTTCTATATAAATTCTGGGGTTTGAAGATGTGAAATGTATGTAAATGTTGGTTTTGTGGTGCCACCCCTAGTAATGCTATATTTACTTTACATATGCGATTTGTGTGAATGATGCGTCATGTTGTCTCGTTGGTTCAGTAAATAAACTTTATGTAACTGTTACTTGTCCAAGTATTTCCTTATTTAGTTTTTAAACGGGTGTGTTAGAGCTGATAGGTCCGTTTCTCTGTCTTTCCCTCTAGTTCAAGCCTTAGCTTGCTGGATATATACTAATATCTATATCATTGAAAAAATATGGTTTCATATCATTTCTTTTCGTTACATTTTATTTGATACTGTCATTTCATTTCAGCTCAGTTCTCATGTGTGTGTTGCCCTGTCTTCTTTCTTTCTTTTGCTTTCCTATTTTCGTTCTACTCTCATTATGTTTTTGAATGTTTACTATCTCTTTATGGAAATGTCGGTCGGTCAGTCGGTCAGTCGGTCAGTCGGTCAGTCGGTCAGTCATCAGTCACTGTCTTTCAGTGTCTCTCTGTTCCTGTCTGTCTCATGCTCTCTGTCTGTCTGTCTTCTGTCTGTCTCTCTGTATGTCCTGTCTCTGTCTCGCTCTCTCCCTCCTCTCTCTCTCCTCTCTCTTTCTCTCTCTGTCTCCCCAACCCCCTTCTCTCTCTCTCCCTCTCCCCCATTCTCTTCCTGTTCCTCTCCTTTGCGTCCTTTGCGGTCTTGTATGTTTGCTATCTCTTTATGGAATTTTCTGTCAAGCTCTCGTGCCGTTTGTTTATTCGTGTTTGTTGTCCTCCTCATTTCTGGAAAGAAAAACAGAAAACAACATACAAACAAGTTGTGTTACTTGAGTCAGTTTCTTTTAGATCTTCTCTTGTTCTGTCTTCTTTTCTTCTGTTCTTCTTTTCTTGTTCTTCTTGTTCTTCTTTCTTCTTGTTCTTCTTCTTTTTCTTCTTCTTCTTCTTCTTCTTCTTCTTCTTCTCTTCTTCTCTTCTGTATCTTCTTCTCTTCTGTATCTTCTTTCTTCTTCTTCTTCTGTATCTTCTTCTTCTTCTTCTGTATCTCTTCTTCTCTTCTTCTCTTCTTCATCTTCTTCTTCTTCTTTCTTCTTCTCTTCTTCTCTCTTCTGTATCTTCTTCTCTTCTGTATCTTCTTCTTCTTCTTCTTCTGTATCTTCTTCTTCTTTCTTCTTCTTCTTCTGTATCTTCTTCTTCTTCTTCTTCTTTTCTTCGTATCTTTTTCTTCTTATCTTCTTCTTCTTTCTTCTGTATCTTCTTTCTTCTTCTCTTCTTTTCTTCTTCTTCATTCTCTTCTTTCTTCTTTTTTCTTCTGTATCTTCTTCTTCTTCTTCTTGTATCTTCTTCTTCTTCTTCTTCTTCTTCTCTTCTTCTTCTTCTTCTTCTTCTTCTGTTCTTCTTTCTTCTGTTCTTTTCTTCTTCTGTCTTCTTTCTTTCTTCTTCTTCTTTCTTTTCTTCTTTCTTCTTCTTCTTTCTTCTTCTGTATCTTCTTTCTTCTGTTCTTCTATCT
>JAPXFY010000018.1:70747828-70760328 GCA_030674185.1 Monoplex corrugatus
AACAGTATAAAGTAATATCTTCACTTGAGATAAACTTACATTGATTTAAAAAGTTGAACAAGAGAGAGAGAGAGAGAGAGAGAGAGAGAGAGAGAGAGTGTGTGTGTGTATGCAACTTCTCCCGTGTGTGTGTGTGTGTGTGTGTGTGTGTGTGTGTGTGTGTGTGTGTGTGTGTGTGTGTGTGTGTGTGTGTGTGTTTAAATATATATGTATATATGTATATATATGATCATCATCAAGTGTCTTGCCACATGGCGTTGGCGATCATGGCCCTCCATATATCTTTCCCTTGTTGCTGCAAGCACATCCTCCACCCTCTTTGTCATCAGCCACTCTGCAAGTTCGTCCAATATCTTTCCCTATGTCTACCTGGTGCTGTCTTTCCCTCCAGCTTTCCTGTTGTGACCGGGTGCTCCAATTCCCCTTTCCTCGCAAAATGGCCTGTAAAATGTTGCCTGTCATTTCCTAATCTTCCTTATGAATGATCTTGTGTCTGCCTCCATCAAGACTGTCTCGTTTGTATTTTGTGCTGTCCATGGAGATATATATATATATAATACACTACGCACAAAAAGTTAAGGATCACTTGCACAAAAATTCATAACTTTCAAAATAAGAAAGCCAATGCGTTGAAGTTTGGCAAACATTTAATTCCATGCTTTAGTGATAACGATACACAATTGCCTTCAATTTCGAGCAATCGTTTGGTGTGTACATTTGATCAAAGTGGGTACGTATAGAAATTTGATTTCCCAAAGTCATTGAAATCACAAGACAGGGCATTCTGATGCTCCCAAAAGTTCAGTAATGCGTGTAACCGCCATGGCTGTTCTGGCACTCGACGCAGCGAGTCCTCATCGAGTTGACCAGGTTGGTGAAGATCCTCTGTGGAAGCGCCTGCCACTCAGCCTGCAGCATCTGGTAGAGGTGTTGGGCATCCCTGGGAGGGGGGTGGTTGCTCCTCACTTTGCGATCCAGCTCATCCCAGAGGTTCTCAATCGGGTTTAGATCGGGACTGCATGCTGGCCACTCCATTCTGTTGACTCCAGACTGCTGCAGGAAGTCGTTGACCACCCTTGCCCTGTGGGGGCGAGCGTTGTCATCCTGGTAGACAGCCGTCGGTCCCATCTGCTGCAGTGTAGGCACAGCCAGCGGTCGAAGGATCTCATCCCGGTATCGGAGGCCAGTCAGGTTACCCTGTACATGATACAAGGGTGTTCTGTGGTGAAGGCTGAAGGCCCCCAGACCATTACAGAACCTCCACCAAAGGCCACCTTTTCTTGGACAGTGGTGTCAATAAAGCGTTGCCCTGGGCGCCTCCAGACCATCAGTCGGCCGTCGTTGTGGTTCATGGTGAAGCGTGATTCATCACTGAACAGGACCTGGGACCATTGCTGACGTGTCCACCTCACGTGACGTCTGCAGAAGGCGCGGCGTGCTGCCCTATGGGCTGGAGTTAAGCGTGGCCGTACAGCTGGGCGACGAGAACGGAGGTTAAACCCATGAAGGCGGTTCCGTATGGTCTGCTGGCTGATGTTGATGTTAGTAGCCACCCTCAGCTGCCTTCGAATGATGCTGGAAGAGGCTGTTCTTGTCTGCAGGGCTTGTCGTTCAATGAGACGATCTTCACGTGGGTTTGTCTTCTTCGGTCGACCAGATCTGCGTCTTTCATGGACCCTCCCAGTGGCTGTGAAGCGTTGAATCAGTCTGACAATGACCGAGATGGACACCTGAAGTCGCCTGGCCACTTCTCGCTTGGGAACACCATCTTGGAACCATGCAACAGCTCGTCCCCTCTCAAACTCGCTCAATTTTCGTCGTGGAGGCATTTTCAGATCAGGCCTACTACTGGTGGAATGTCTTCTTATAAAGCCAAGCAAGAGACAGCATCTCACACATAAACAGCAGTGCTTGCACGTGCATAATGGTTTTTCCATCTGGCTTGTGCAATGTGTTCAGGCAGAACGGTCCAAAACAAGGTCCTTTTTCGCAAGTTTCCGCTTTTCCGTTTGCGGCCAAGCTCAGTAGTAGAGAATCCCGTGCAATTTTCGCACTAACACAACATCGCCCACTTACAGCTGAACAAGAATTCATAACAATTTGGCTGGACTGAGAAATAAATAACAGTAGCGAACTGAGTTTATTACGCACCTGTTTTCTCATAATGATCCTTAACTTTTTGTGCGTAGCTTATATATATATATATATGTATATAGATAGATATATCCAGGTCTATGTGTATGTATGTATGTATGTGTGTGTGTGTGTGTGTGTGTGTGTGTGTGTGTCTGTCTGTGTGTGTGTCTGTGTGTCTGTGTGTATGTGTATCGAACGTCTTCGAAGCTACCCCCAGAAACAGAGAATGGATAAACATAAAGCCTTGGAGGTGGACGAATTTTCTTGATTTTTTTTATTCATTTAATTCGTTTTTTTATGTGAACTTTCCCAATGAAACAAGTGAAGTGTGCCTGTCTGTCTGTCATTGTGTGTGTATATCTGCGTAGAAAATGTCAGTAAGGATTTCTCAACTGTTGGCCAACAGTATGTGTGTTTGTGCGTGTGTTTGCATCTGTATACACATACACACACACACACACACACACACACACACACACACACACACACACAACACACACACACACACACACACACACACACACACACACACACACGTATATATATTATATATATATATATGTGTGTGTGTGTGTGTATATATATATATATATATATATATATATATATATATATATGTGTGTGTGTGTGTGTGTGTGTGTGTGTGTGTGTGTGTGTGTGTGTGTGTGTGTGTGTGTGTGTGTGTGCTTGCTTGAGTCTGTGTATGTGTGTGTTGTACTAAATTAACCACCAAATGTGGATCATATGATCTTTACATAAAATGTTCATCGATGCATACGTTTGACATTCTGGGTCTGACGAACCTTTTGATCACATTATAATTCAAAAAATGAAATCATTTTGGTAGCAATTTCAAACCTATTTATTACCAGCCCTTAATCAACATTGGAACGTGTGTGCAAGTTGTAAGTTTCAATTTCAGTTTAAGTCTCTCAAGACATCACCGTGGCGCGGAATGAATTCTATTTGTGCTGACACGGCTGATGACATGTGATGGAGAAGATCCACAATGATCATGGCATAAAGCCTTAGGCCTGCAGATAAGCCCTTTAACTGATAAGGAACTCTTTATTGATTGGGCGACACAGGGTCGTCATCATTATGTGCCCTGCCGCATGGCGTTGGCAATCATGGCCCTCGACACGAATCTGTCTTTTGTTGCTGCAAGTTCATCTCCCACCTTCTTTGTCTTCTCTGTCTTCATCTACTCTGCAAGTCCGTCCAATATTTTCTCCCTAGGTCTACCTTGTGTTCTCTTTCCTCCAGCTTCCTGTTGTGACTAGGTGCTCTAATTTCTCTTGTATCATAAAATGTCTTTTCCTAATCTTCATCATTAATATTCTTTTTGTGTTTGCTTCTTTGAAGACTGCTCGTTTGTTTTCTTTGCTGTCCTTGGAAATCTGAACATTCTTCTTAGAAACCACGTGGATCTCAGCTGCCTCAGTCTTGTTCTGACTTTGCGTGTTGACTGTCCACGATTCACATCTGTACAACAGTATCGGTTCTACATAACACTGAAGAACACTCTTCCTGATGTTAATTGATAGGCGCTTGTTGGTAAGAACGCTTTTCGTTTTCTTGAACGCTGTTTTATCTTGGTCGATTCTGCTGCCTATTTCTGATGTGCATCTGCCATCTGGCGAGATAACTGTTCCTAAACATTCAAAGTTATTAACATGTAACAGGGTAAAAAGTTGAAACTGGACAAAACCACACACCCCAACACTGCCCTTTCAAGGGCACCACCTGAGAAAAGAAACAGGCAGACCAACAGGTACCAGACCACTCACAATTCAGCGAGCTGTAAAGAAAGTCCTGAAGATGGGCGCTGTATTCAAGTGGGCACAATTCGGACATCCCTTCTTAAGGTCCTAAGTTCGATCCGCTTAGGCAACTCCACTTGGTGTAGATTTTACCGATCTCCTAGGTCAACTTGT
This sequence comes from Monoplex corrugatus, assembly GCA_030674185.1. NCBI lineage: Eukaryota > Metazoa > Mollusca > Gastropoda > Littorinimorpha > Ranellidae > Monoplex > Monoplex corrugatus. Next base: position 70,751,902 of record JAPXFY010000018.1, read on the forward strand.
GTGCGGATGTGCCGGTAACAAACCCACTTCTTGTGTATACACATACAGAATGTCAGATATGCACGTTAAAGATCCTGGAAGTCATGTCAGTGGATGGCTTATAGAACACGAAAAACACTCAATATGCAAGCCTGTCAGAGATACACTTTGCTGAAGAAACAGTATAATGGGACCATCTCGCCTAGAGCTTGACTTCTGCGTCTGATGATGTGTAATGAAGAATGAGTCTGAATGACATAATGGCTACCTGGTTGAACCTGGCTCTCAGTTATAAAAAAGGCTACTTACTGCGTAGCTTTCATCGGCGATCCGGCCGACTTCTTCAGCGCAACTGCTGGGTTGAGAACTGGCTTCAGTGTGCACCGCCGTGAGCGAACTCACGACAGTGCGACTGAATAAGTGAGGAGTACACCAATGGCAGGTTGTGTCGGCCCCGGTCACGGTTGAGGGTGGGGTTCCTTGCGGCGATGTAAACTGCCTCCTTTACTCCCCTCTGGAACCACCTTGCTTCTTTGTCGAGAACTTGCACATTGTCCTTTTCAAAGTGGTGTTGGGTGTGGGTCAGATGTTCTCCCACTGGAGAGTCTGAATGAGTTTGGAGAATATTCAGTAACGATTTATATATGACAATAATAAGGCATGGAATGAGTTATCTGGTCATATACAGAAAAGACATGGAATACATATGACTGACTCAGTCAAGACCTTTGTGATTGAAAGAGTTTCTTGACTTACGCTCTATCTGAAACGAAGTGCATTGAGTGAGTGAGTGAGTAAATGATAAATTGGGCATGATGTAGTAGTTTTGGGTCACAGTATCTATCAAAAACGAAGTGCATTGAGTGAGTGAGTAAAATGATAAATTGGGCATGATGTAGTAGTTTTGGGTCACAGTATCGTATTCCTTCTGTTTCTTTTGATAGAGCCGTGAACTCAGGATCTGACATCTCGAGTTCAATCCTTACCTGCAATATTTAAAGACTATAGCTCGTTTTCTGTCATCTTAATGTTTCCATCATTCTGGTGGTGTCAACTTAGTGTTTCATAAGTCCGCTCCTCAAGTCCTCTTTCGTGACTATGCCTAAGAGTTTTGCTCAGGCCCGAGGTGTTTGTCAGATAATTGCTTGTAGATTTGGATGAACACATATGGAATAGAACGAGTGTGATGAATCCTTCATGAACGTACACCAAACGTTAAACCTATCCGCTCCTTTCTCCCCCCACCCCCTTTATAATCCTCCTTTATCTCCCTGTCCTCTGTTCATGTCACGTGTACCCCGTGCCTAGCCCCTGTAACCCTTTGACTCCCGCACCCTATCCACCAACGGCAACAACTTAACCCTTTGACTCCGTCACCTAAACCACCAGCTTCCTGCAGGAAGCTGATGGATGTGGTGAGCGAGTCAAAGGGTTAAAAGTTTTTGCTTTGCTGGCATGGTTGACAATGCAGGATGCTGGTGGAGAGGGTGGCGGGAACAAAGCGTTTGACTATCTCTCTCTTACCGAAAATCTCCTGCCTATCCTAACTACCCCTCCCTAACCACACCGTGTCACGTGTGTCACGTGCAGAAAGCGCGGCAGGCCAGGATACGGATGGCGAAGAACGCGAGTGGTGCGGAGTTCATGAAGTCCAAGAAACGCCTGGAGGAGGCGGTGCTGGCCCAGGACAGTGGGCTGGATGTGGACCCTGACCTCCAGGAGGGCATCTTTGCCATGCAGCATCACCACCTACTGTCGTGTTTGGAGAAAGCTACGGTATGGTGGTATTTCCTATGTCTTTGTGAGTGTGTGTGTGTGTGTGTATGTGTGTGTGTGTGTGTTGTGTGTGTGTGTATGTGTGTGTGTGTGTGTGTGTGTGGTGTGTGTGTGTGCGTGTGTATGTGTGTGTGTGTGGCGTGTGTGTGTGTGTTTGTGTGTATGTGTGTGTGTGTGTTATGTGTGTGTGTGTATGTGTTGTGTGTGTGTGTTGGTGTATGTGTGTGTGTGTATGTTGTGTTGTAGTGCGTGTGTGTATGTGTGTGTGTGAGTGTGTGTGTGTGTATGTGTGTGTGTGTGTGAGAGTGAGTGTGTGTGTGTATATATGTGTGAGTGTGTGTGTGTGTGTGTGTTTGTGTGTGTGTGTGTGTGTGTATGTATGTATGTGTGTGTGTGTGTGTGTGTGTGTGTGTGTGTGTGTGTGTGTGTATGTGTGTGTGTGTGTGTGTGTGTGTGTGTGTGTTTGCACTTGACATTTTGTTATGCTATGATTTTTTTGTTTTTTTTATTATATATTTTTGGTGTGTGTGTGTGTGTGTGTGTGTGTGTGCACGCGCGCGCGCGCGCGTGCGTGCGTGAGTGCGTGTGTGTTTGCTTGCTTGGTTGTGTTTTGTTTTTGTTTTGTTTTTGTTTTCGCTTATGTCATTAAATCGTTTGCGTCTGTTGCCGTTGATAAAACAATAATGTTACTGTGTACTGTGCATTCGTATGTTTTTTCTCAGTTTATTTCTTTGTTTGTTTGTTGTTTTGTTTGTTTTTTTTTACTTACTTGCTTGTTCGTTCGTTTGTTTGTCCGGTGCCAGATAGTGGAGGTTTGGTGAAGAAAAAGGTAACTGAAAGAAGGGATCCACCCCAAAAACCCGCACCTCCATACGTCCTAACATTTCAAACTAAAGACGCAGGTAGAAATCTTGAACGTGTTTGATTTGTTTTGTTGGTGATGGTTGGTAGTGATAACGGTTGTAAGGTTTTCACCATCTCCCTGCTGTCCAGTTCAGAATCTCAGAAGCCAAGATACTTTTAGTTTTGCTTCCCTTAGCTTCAGCGCACTGCTCTCGTGTCACTACCCCCACAGCCGCTCATTTCAACTCTCTAACACATCTCCAAACCCATCGAAAGTGAAGTCATAACGTGGGCAGGGCATGCAGGGCCACAGATTCAGGGACAAATGTTCACACTGCTGTGATGATAAGACAAGGAATGATAATATTATGATGATATATAGGTTGTTGTGCAGTTCCAGTTCAGATTGAGACTGCGAGACTTTCATGTCAGCCAGGCCCGAGAGATACAGACACTTTTGGTCATGAAATCTGAATACCGTCTAAGACGCATCTCGTTGGTCACGAAATTTTAACAACCTCTAGGACGTATCCGCAAGACAATTAAGACTCGGCTGTATGATCCCAATCTTCCCAACGTTCCCAATAAATAAGACTCGGCTGTATGATCCCAATTTTCTCGATGATCCCAGTAAATAAAACTCGGCTGTATTATCCTCATCTTCCCGATGATCCCAGTAAATGAAACTCGGCAGTATGATCCCAATCTTCCTAACGATCCCAGTAAATGAAACTCGGCAGTATGATCCCAATCTTCCCAACGTTCCCAATAAATAAGACTCGGCTGTATGATCCCAATCTTCCCAACGATCCCAGTAAATGAAACTCGGCTGTATGATCCCAATCTTCCTAACGATCCCAGTAAATGAAACTCGGCAGTATGATCCCAATCTTCCCAATGATCACAGTAAATAAAACCCGGCTGTATGATCCCAATCTTCCCAACGATCCCAGTAAATGAAACTCGGCAGTATGATCCCAATCTTCCCAACGATCCCATAGCTCGCTCAACTCAACCCGGTTAGAAAGTGGTTTGGGCCAGAAAAAACAACTTTTTTTTATTTATTTATTTTTATTTATTTATTTTTTTTGACTGGCAGGGGTTCGAACGTACGACATCACGGTCAGTTGTCTGTTACGCTAAGTTTTCCACGAAGAGTGGTTTGTAGCCAAGACACTTCCTACAAGAAGACTGATGAGGCTGGGAATGATATGCCAGATGATGCAATAATGGCTCATTACTGCTTGGGGCAGATCTGCGAACCTTTCCCGGGCTGTCTTCTTCTTCACCACACACTTATAATGTTCATTTATATCCCCGTGTCAGCCTGGCTAAGGAACAACAGACACCTGCTGTGAAAATCGATCATTATAAGCGTGTTGCTCATAATAGTTTGCATCTCCTTTGTAAGTTAGTGTCAGGTCGGATAGATGTATCCGCTACTGGTAACCTGGAACCCAGTACTAACCTGTCACAGGGTCGAATTGCTGGCGACTAAACCAGCACCCTCACCAGTCCTCTCAGGAGGATGGTGAGGAGGATGGCTAGAAACCCTGGTGGAAATAAATTAGATCCATCAAAGGGCGCCAGCTCTGAAGAACTACCCGAGGCCATCTAGCTAAGGGAGTAAACCCTGACAGTAAATCCGGTGTGGGGCCCCCTAAGGCGGTTGGATGGCAAACTTTGTCACTTTCCGGCAGCTCCTGCGGCCGCGTTGGCACCAAAACGTAACAGCCCTGCTGTTCCTTTGGATCTGTCAGCGAGGTGGAGAGGGGGGACAAGTTGCATGGGCAACAGTCTGTCTTCCATATTACACTGCCCAGGTTTACATCCGTCCATTCATCCACAACATTAGAACGGATGTACTTTGTCCATGGTCAGTCATGACCAAGGGAGGCCTACATCCTCTGTAAGTGAGATTCGTCTGTATGTTTCCATGTATTCCTTCAGGTCATCTCAGGTGTAAATGAGAATCATGTGTATGTTTCCATGTTTTCCTCCAGGTCATCCCAGGTGTAAATGAGAATCATGTGTATGTTTCCATGTTTTCCTCCAGGTCATCACAGGTGTAAATGACAATCATGTGTATGTTTCCATGTTTTCCTTCAGGTCATCACAGGTGTAAATGACAATCATGTGTATGTTTCCATGTTTTCCTTCAGGTCATCTCAGGTGTAAATGAGAATCATGTGTATGTTTCCATGTTTTCCTCCGGGTCATCTCAGGTGTAAATGAGAATCATGTGTATGTTTCCATGTTTTCCTCCATGTCATCTCAGGTGTAAATGAGAATCATGTGCATGTTTCCATGTTGTCCTTCAGGTCATCACAGGTGTAAATGAGAATCATGTGCATGTTTTTTCGTGTTGTCCTCCATGTCATCTCAGGTGTAAATGAGAATCATGTGCATGTTTCCATGTTGTCCTTCAGGTCATCACAGGTGTAAATGACAATCATGTGTATGTTTCCATGTTGTCCTTCAGGTCATCTGAGGTGTAAATGACAATCATGTGTATGTTTCCATGTTGTCCTTCAGGTCATCTGAGGTGTAAATGAGAATCATGTGTATGTTTCCATGTTGTCCTTCAGGTCATCTCAGGTGTAAATGAGAATCATGTGTATGTTTCCATGTTGTCCTTCAGGTCATCTCAGGTGTAAATGAGAATCATGTGTATGTTTCCATGTTGTCCTTCAGGTCATCTCAGGTGTAAATGATAATCATGTGTATGTTTCCATGTTTTCCTTCAGGTCATCTCAGGTGTAAATGAGAATCATGTGTATGTTTCCATGTTGTCCTTCAGGTCATCTCAGGTGTAAATGAGAATCATGTGTATGTTTCCATGTTGTCCTCCGGTCATCTCAGGTGTAAATGAGAATCATGTGTATGTTTCCATGTTGTCCTTCAGGTCATCACAGGTGTAAATGACAATCATGTGTATGTTTCCATGTTGTCCTTCAGGTCATCACAGGTGTAAATGACAATCATGTGTATGTTTCCATGTTGTCCTTCAAGTCATCCCAGGTGTAAATGACAATCATGTGTATGTTTCCATGTTGTCCTTCAGATCATCACAGGTGTAAATGACAATCATGTGTATGTTTCCATGTTTTCCTTCAGGTCATCACAGGTGTAAATGAAATCATGTGTATGTTTCCATGTTTTCCTTCAAGTCATCACAGGTGTAAATGACAATCATGTGTATGTTTCCATGTTGTCCTTTGATCCATTAACACTGTGATTTCTGGACTGAAAGTGACCCGTGAGATTGTATAACAATATATCACTGCACCTACTTATCATAGAAGATTACAGGAGCATCCTCAGTGGTGTAATCAGGCTAATTTTCTACAAGTTCCTTATTTAAACATAAACTATCACTTTGTCTTTTTAAGTGATTAGGCTAATTTTCTACAAGTTCCTTATTTAATACATAAACTATCACTTTGTCTATTATAATTTAAGTGATTACTATCTAGAAAATGGGCTATCATTTTATTTTATATTCTACGTGTTGATTTCTTTTAAAATATTACTCTATATATCCCACGTGGTTGTTACTTAGAAATGAAGCTATCAATACTTAGAAGTTCAGCTGTCATTTTATCTACTTTATGTGTTCACTAATAACCTAGATATTAAGCCAGTACTTTATCTGTTCTTAGTGTTTACTGCTTAGAAATGAAGCCATCACTTTATTCGTTCTGTTTACTACGTAGAAATTAAGCCATTTTATCTGTTTTGCGTTATCACTTATCTATTCCAGATGCTTACTACAGACACAATAAGCTATTACACATCTTTACACATATTTCCTACTTAGAAATGAAGCTATCGCTTTATCCTTTCTAGAAAGTAGCCATTGCTTTGTGTATTCTATATGCTCCTAATTAAAGTATTACTTTATGTATTATGTGACTTATTATGTATTTTGTGCTGGGCCCTCACAATAGAAGTGGCAAATTATTTACGTAACTGTTTCCCCCCAGCCCTGTTCCATGGATTGGGAAATAAGCCCACCCAGAATGAATTCCAGCTGTTCCCTTGTGAATTCTCAGTTCAGTGGCATCTGCAGCACTTACTGAGTTTGGTGATGGAGTTTGGTGATGTTCTGGAGGCCCAAAATAAACGCAGTGCCATTGAAGCGGTGCAAATGATGAGAATGAAAATAAGGAAAAGAAAGAAAGAAAGAAAGAATGAAAGAAGGAAAGCTACATGCAAGAAGAAAGAAATGTTTTGTGACGTGTAGTTGTCTGCATGCTCCTTCGTTCTCATAATCCACAATCAGACCTTAACCCTTTGACCCCCGCACCCTATCCACCAGCTTTAAAAACTTTCCCCTGTTGACTCCCTCACCCTATCCACCAACTTGCAGGAAGCTGGTGGATAGGGTGAGGGAGTCAAAAGGTTTACGTTTTTTTGCTTTGCTAGCATGGCTAGCAATGCAAGATGTTGGTGGACAAGGACGCAGGAGTCAAAGGGTTAAAAGAGTTGGGAGTTTGTTCTAGAAAGATTTGTCGCTCTCGGACAACTTTATACAGTATGTGCTGCACCCAAAGCTGCCAATATATCTGGCAGACTTCTTGAGCCAGTGCAAAACCATTTTGCATGGCAAAATCTTGAAATGAAGGCGGGGGAGGGGGGGGGGGGAGTAGAGGGGTAGTGACGAGATCTATGAAACACCAAGCTGACACCACCAGAATGATGGAAGCATTAAGATGGACAACAGACAGGCTAGTTTTTATGTTGCGGGCTGGGATTGAACTCCAGACATCAGATCCTGAGTCAACGGCTCTACCCACTGTCAGTAAATTACACATGCCATAATACATACTGTCAGTAAATTACACATACCATAATACATACTGTCAGTAAATTACACATGCCATAATACATACTGTCAGTAAATTACACATACCATAATACATACTGTCAGTAAATTACACATACCATAATACATACTGTCAGTAAATTACACATGCCATAATACATACTGTCAGTAAATTACACATGCCATAATACATACTGTCAGTAAATTACACATGCCATAATACATACTGTCAGTATATTACACATGCCATAATACATACTGTCAGTAAATTACACATGCCATAATACATACTGTCAGTAAATTACACATGCCATAATACATGCTGTCAGTAAATTACACATGCCATAATACATACTGTCAGTAAATTACACATGCCATAATACATACTGTCAGTAAATTACACATGCCATAATACATACTGTCAGTAAATTACACATGCCATAATACATACTGTCAGTAAATTACACATGCCATAATACATACTGTCAGTAAATTACACATGCCATAATACATACTGTCAGTAAATTACACATGCCATAAAACTGCAGTAAAGTATTGTTGCTGTCATGAACAAGTCTGAGTCTGAGCAATGAACCTGGACCTCAGTAAGATAACTCTGCACAACTGTAGATAACTCAGCATGGAAAAGACACCTAGCGAATATGTTGGATGGATGAGACATGGAAAAGACATCTAGCAGAATATGTAGGATGGGATGAGACATGGAAAAGACACCTAGCAGAATATGTAGGATGGGATGAGTCATGGAAAAGACACCTAGCAGAATATGTTGGATGGGATGAGACATGGAAAAGACACCTAGCAGAATATGTAGGATGGGATGAGACATGGAAAAGACACCTAGCAGAATATGTTGGATGGGATGAGACATGGAAAAGACACCTAGCAGAATATGTTGGATGGGATGAGACATGGAAAAGATATCTAGCAGTATATTGTAGGATGGGATGAGACATGGAAAAGACACCTAGCAGAATATG
>JAPXFY010000018.1:70767828-70797828 GCA_030674185.1 Monoplex corrugatus
TTTTTCATTTGTTGGTGTGTTTGCTCGTTTGGCAAGATTTTCAATGGGAATAAAGACCTGTGTAAGTTCTGATTGAGTACGATCAGAACTGTAGTTGGAGCCTTGGTTTCCTTGGGTGCTGTTCTGTTGTCTACTTGTATTACTTAGCTGTTTCTGTGTTTATACTTCTGTGCTGAAATTTAACGTCCCGTTTGTTCGTGCATTAAAAATTTGTCAGGTAAACACCAGGATGTATTATAAAAAGTAGGTATAGAGTACAGCTCTGTCACCCAGTGTCAACCCAGAATGGAGTTTCACATCATCATCAGTGTTGTTCCCATTCTCATTATCATGGCACTGTCCCAGATTCTGGACCTTTCATGCCCTATTTGTATGACGACCTTAGTTTTGGCGGGTTTAGAGGTGTGGTGTGTAGAAAGCTGAAATGAGGGGTGTGGGAGTAGTGACACAGGAGTGGTGCACAAAATGTGGCAGAAATAATTATCATCATAATTAAACGCCCGTTTTCTCTGGAAATGAATAATTTACATTTTTACGTTTTCCTTTCTTTCTTTCTTCTTTTTTGTTTGTATGTTTTGTTGTTTTGTTCTCTCTTTTATCCTAATTTCTTTCCATTGTTTCTTTCTTTCGTTTTTCTTTCCAGGATACCAGCTTTCTTTTATCTTGTTCCTTTTTTTTAAAGAAAGGAATGTATTATAATTTTCTAGCGCAACACTCATCACCTACCTTTCTTCATCCAACATCTTTTTAAATAATGGATTTTAATGGTTCTTTTTATCACAAAAAATAAAATGCTTGTACGATGGCCTGTATGAATGCTGAATATAATTCCCTTTGTCCCATAGGCAAACAGTTAAAGTTGTACAAGGATCGTAGCCCTGAGGCAGTTTCATTTGTACTCACTTTTTTCTGTCTTTTTTCCTGTCCCATTTTCTACTCCGTGTTAAAGACCGCAGAAACTGTGACAATTTTTACAATACTATGATTATGTATGATCGAATAAAAACACAACACTTTTTTTTTTAGCTTTCGTAGCTTTGGAGCTCTGATGCTCCTTCTTCAGCAGGCATGTTTATTTGCTACAGATGTCAATAGCTGGGGTCACGGTAATCGTACACTCTAGAAACAGTACGCACAAAAAGTAACAGGATTTTCTAATGGTCACGACACATTGTGTTAAAGTTTCTATGATTATGATGACATTGGTGATGATGATCATGATGTTATGGAGTTTCATCTAAGACTGAGACTGTGTGACAGGGCTGTACTCTACACTTTACTATCATGATATATCCCGGCTTCAACCAGCCCCGAGAGATACAAACGCCAGTAGTGTTGGTCAGGAGATTTTAGCAACACCTTCAGTGAAGTGGATGAGGCTGTACTTTGTGGTCCCAGTCTTTCCAATGAATTCATAGCACACTAAGCTGTAGGTTGGTGCCGGCTCGTGCCGGAAACTCCTGCATGTTTTTGATAGGATTAAAGGCGATTCCAACCCACACCTTTCCAGTTAATAGTCTGTCATGACAACCATTGCAACACCATGACTGGTCTTTATTTGTAATTCATTGGTGATACATCACGTAACATCCTGCAAATATGCATCAGCGTCCACCACTCCAATCCAGCTTCGGGCAGAGCCCAGACGTTGAGAACAACCTTCTTCAACAAGGAAGTCAGACGTCTGAGAACAACCTTCTTTCAACAAGGAGTGTTAGACGTGTGAGGACAACCTTCTTACAGTAAAGGGAGTGTCTTATCCCCTGCATAGAGGGATAGTAGGGTTTTCTCCTTTGTAATGGTGAGAACAAACAGAAAAACCCTAGTCTAGAGCCTATTCAAGAGAGATTTATAGGGCTCGGATAGTTCCATATGCACTCAACCCATTCTGCCGTCTGTTATCAGTCAGACTCCTTGAGCCTGTGCAAAACCCTGTGTACTGGAAATGGAAGGGAATGGGTTGGATTTGAACATTAATACATGGACATCGGACAGGTCAGGTTTTATGATGCAGGCTGGGATAGGGCTCGAGATGTAAATTTTGGAATCCACAGCTCTGCTACAAAATCCAGACAGGCAGTCTATTGAAAAAATTTACCTGCATGGAGATCGAAAAACAAAGGCAAAGCCAAGGGATAAAAAAAAGACCTTTTGCTCGATAGAATAACTGACTTCTCTGAAAGAAGCATCATCATCATTATCATCAGGTGCCCTGCCGCATGGCGTTGGCGACCATGGACTTTCAATCCATCTCTATCTCTGTTGCCCCAGCATCTCCCCCACCCTCTTCACCCCAGCCACTCTGCAAGTCCGTCCAGCATTCTCTCCCTGGGTCTACCTGGTGCTCTCTTTCCCTCCAGCTTTCCCGTTGTGACCAGGTGCTCCAAATCCCCCTTCCTCATAAAATGGCCTATAATTGTTGCCTGTCTTTTCCTAATCTTCCTTATGAGTGATCTACTTGTGTCTGCCTCCATCAAGACTATCTCGTTTGTTTTCTTTGCTGTCCATGGAACTCTCAACATTCTTCTGAGAAACACATCTGGCTGCCTCGATCCTGCTCTGGCTTTGCTTGCTGACTGTCCACGCCTCCATCCGTACAACAGTATTGGTTCTATATAACATTGAAGGACTCTCTTTCTGATGTTAATTGATAGGCATTTGTTGGTAAGAATGCTTGTCAGAAAGAACACATACGAAACAGAAACCTTGGAGGGAGACAAAACACTGTGGAAGAAAAAAGCGAACGAAATGTAGTAGAGGGTTGGAGAGCAAAAAAAAAGGTTCTTGGTGACCTTCCTTCTTACCTGGACTTGCCATTCCCTTTCTTTCAGTATGTATACCTTGTGTATGTTTGCCTTTGTGACAGGATCGAGAGTTCGTGGAGATGGACATGACCTTCAATGGAGCCCCCAACAAGCCGTCAGAGACACCTCCTCCCTCCCCTGACCCCTCCATGGGATCAGCAGAACGACGAAGGGGGATGGGATGCTGTGCCCGCAGGTTTTCACAACATCGAAGATTCCTTGTCGATAAGGTTGTATGTTTTTCTTTATCTTTTTTTCTCTTCTTGTTGCTTTTTTTTCTTTTCTGGTTGTTGTCTTTTTTCTTCTTCTTCGGTTGTATGTCTTTTTTTCTTCTTCTGGTTGTATGTCTTTTTTTTTCTTCTTCTGGTTGTATGTCTTTTTTTTTCTTCTGGTTGTATGTCTTTTTTTCTTCTTCTGGTTGTATGTCTTTTTTTGTCTTCTTCTGGTTGTATGTCTTTTTTTCTTCTTCTGGTTGTATGTCTTTTTTTCTTCTTCTGGTTGTATGTCTTTTTTTCTTCTTCTGGTTGTATGTCTTTTTTTTTTATCTTCTGGTTGTATGTCTTTTTTTCTTCTTCTGGTTGTGTCTTTTTTCTTCTTGGTTTGTCTTTTTTTTTCTTCTGGTTGTGTCTTTTTTTTTCTTCTGGTTGTGTCTTTTTTTCTTCTTCTGTGTGTTTTTTTTTCTTCTGGTTGTGTCTTTTTTTCTTCTGGTTGTGTCTTTTTTTCTTCTGGTTGTGTCTTTTTTTTCTTCTGGTTGTGTCTTTTTTTCTTCTGGTTGTGTCTTTTTTTTCTTCTTTCTTTTTTTTGTTGGCTTTTTTTCTTCTGGTTGTGTCTTTTTTTTCTTCTGGTTGTGTCTTTTTTTTCTTCTGGTTGTGTCTTTTTTTTCTTCTGGTTGTGTCTTTTTTTCTTCTGGTTGTGTCTTTTTTCTTCTGGTTGTGTGCCTTTTTTTTTCTTCTGGTTGTGTGACTTTTTTTTCTTCTGGTTGTGTGACTTTTTTTTCTTCTGGTTGTGTCTTTTTTTTCTTCTGGTTGTATGTCTTTTTTTTCTTCTGGTTGTGTCTTTTTTTTCTTCTGGTTGTGTCTTTTTTTTCTTCTGGTTGTGTGACTTTTTTTTCTTCTGGTTGTGTGACTTTTTTTTCTTCTGGTTGTGTGACTTTTTTTTTTTCTTCTGGTTGTGTGACTTTTTTTTCTTCTGGTTGTGTGACTTTTTTTTTCTTCTGGTTGTATGTCTTTTTTTTATTTCTTCTGGTTGTGTGACTCTTTTTTCTTCTGGTTGTGTGTCTTTTTTTTATTTCTTCTGGTTGTATGTCTTTTTTTTTATTTCTTCTGGTTGTATGTCTTTTTTTTATTTCTTCTGGTTGTATGTCATTTTTTTTATTTTCTTCTGGTTGTATGTCTTTTTTTTATTTCTTCTGGTTGTATGTCTTTTTTTTTATTTCTTCTGGTTGTATGTCTTTTTTTTAATTTCTTCTGGTTGTATGTCTTTTTTTTTATTTCTTCTGGTTGTATGTCTTTTTTTTTATTTCTTCTGGTTGTATGTCTTTTTTTTTATTTCTTCTGGTTGTATGTCTTTTTTTTAATTTCTTCTGGTTGTATGTCTTTTTTTTTATTTCTTCTGGTTGTATGTCTTTTTTTTATTTCTTCTGGTTGTATGCCTTTTTTTTCTTCTGGTTGTATGTCTTTTTATTTCTTCTGGTTGTATGTCTTTTTTTTTATTTCTTCTGGTTGTATGTCTTTTTTTTATTTCTTCTGGTTGTATGTCTTTTTATTTCTTCTGGTTGTATGTCTTTTTTTTTTATTTCTTCTGGTTGTATGTCTTTTTTTTTATTTCTTCTGGTTGTATGTCTTTTTTTTAATTTCTTCTGGTTGTATGTCTTTTTTTTAATTTCTTCTGGTTGTATGTCTTTTTATTTCTTCTGGTTGTATGTCTTTTTCTTAATTTCTTCTGGTTGTATGTCTTTTTTTTATTTCTTCTGGTTGTATGTCTTTTTTTTTTCTGGTTGTATGTCTTTTTTTTAATTTCTTCTGGTTGTATGTCTTTTTTTTTAATTTCTTCTGGTTGTATGTCTTTTTATTTCTTCTGGTTGTATGTCTTTTTTTTAATTTCTTCTGGTTGTATGTCTTTTTTTTTCTTCTGGTTGTATGTCTTTTTTTCTTCTGGTTGTATGTCTTTTTTTATTTCTTCTGGTTGTATGTCTTTTTTTTATTTCTTCTGGTTTATGTCTTTTTTTAAATTTCTTCTGGTTGTATGTCTTTTTTTTATTTCTTCTGGTTGTATGTCTTTTTTTATTTCTTCTGGTTGTATGTCTTTTTTTTATTTCTTCTGGTTGTATGTCTTTTTTATTTCTTCTGGTTGTATGTCTTTTTTTATTTCTTCTGGTTGTATGTCTTTTTTTAATTTCTTCTGGTTGTATGTCTTTTTTTTTATTTCTTCTGGTTGTGTGTCTTTTTTTTTTTCTTCTGGTTGTATGTCTTTTTTTTATTTCTTCTGGTTGTATGTCTTTTTTTATTTCTTCTCGTTGTATGTCTTTTTTTATTTCTTCTGGTTGTATGTCTTTTTTATTTCTTCTGGTTGTATGTCTTTTTTTTATTTCTTCTGGTTGTATGTCTTTTTTTTCTCTTCTGGTTGTGTTTTTTTGCTCTTCTGGTTGTATGTCTTTTTTTCTTCTTTCTGTCTTTAAAACGTTCTCTCTCGCTCTCTCAGGAGAGAGAGAGAGGAGAGAGAGAGAGAGAGAGAGAGAGAGAGGAGAGAGAGAGAAGAGAGAGTGCACGTGCTCATGTGTGCATGTGGGAGGGAGGCATGTATGTGTGTGTGTGTGTATGTGTGTACGTGTGTATATATTGGTTGGTAAGTTAGTTGGTTAGATGATTGGTTGATTAGTTGTTTGATTGATTCGTTGGTTGCTTGGTTAGTTGGTTGGTTGGCTGGTCTCTAGTAGGTGGTCAGTTGTTGTCTCTAGTAGGTGGTCAGTTGTTTGGTTTTGTGATTGGTTGTAAGTTTGGTTGTGGCTTGCAGTTAGGTCGTTTAGTCTGAGTTGGGTTGGGTTGTTGATTCATTGGTTGGTTGTTGGTCATGTCGTTGATCGGTAGGTTGGTTGTTTGTCAGGTTGTTGATTGGTAGGTTGGTTGTTGGTCAGGTTATTGATTAATAGGTTGGTTGTTGGTCAGGTTATTGATTGATAAGTTGGTTGTTTGTCAGGTTGTTGATTGATGAGTTGGTTGTTGGTCAGGTTGTTGATTGATGAGTTGGTTGTTGGTCAGGTTATTGATTGATAAGTTGGTTGTTGGTCAGGTTGTTGATTGGTAGGTTGGTTGTTGGTCAGGTTATTGATTGATAGGTTGGTTGTTGGTCAGGTTGTTGATTGATAGATTGGTTGTTGGTCAGGTGATTGATTGATAGGTTGGTTGTTGGTCAGGTTATTGATTGATAAGTTAGTTGTTGGTCAGGTTGTTGATTAGTAGGTTGGTTGTTGGTCAGGTTGTTGATTGGTAGGTTGGTTGTTGGTCAGGTTGTTGATTGGTAGGTTGGTTGTTGGTCAGGTTATTGATTGATAGGTTGGTTGTTGGTCAGGTTATTGATTGATAGGTTGGTTGTTTGTCAGGTTGTTGATTGATAGGTTGGTTGTTGGTCAGGTTATTGATTAGTAGGTTGGTTGTTGGTCAGGTTGTTGATTGGTAGGTTGGTTGTTGGTCAGGTTATTGATTAGTAGGTTGGTTGTTGGTCAGGTTGTTGATTGATAGGTTGGTTGTTGGTCAGGTTGTTGATTGATAAGTTGGTTGTTGGTCAGGTTATTGATTGATAGGTTGGTTGTTGGTCAGGTTATTGATTAGTAGGTTGGTTGTTGGTCAGGTTATTGATTGGTAGGTTGGTTGTTGGTCAGGTTATTGATTGGTAGGTTGGTTGTTGGTCAGGTTATTGATTGGTAGGTTGGTTGTTGGTCAGGTTGTTGATTGATAGGTTGGTTGTTGGTCAGGTTGTTGATTGGTAGGTTGGTTGTTGGTAAGGTTGTTGATTGGTAGGTTGGTTGTTGATAGGGGGTTGGATGGTTGGTTCGTTGGTTTGTTAGTTTGATGGGTGGTAGATTGGTTATACTGGGGGAACTTGTCTGTCTCCAGGGCTTGGAAAAGAGAGAGGGCATCTGAGACGATGACCATTCGATAATATGTGTCATCTATATCATGAGTTGATGAGGACAAGGAATAGAATCAAAAGATAAATAGCAGCAGAACAATGTGGATTTGTCGAAGGGAAAGGAACTATTAATGCCATATACACCCTAAGAACTATCATAGAGAGGTCAATCGAGATGAATAAGGACTTATATTTATGCTTTGTTGATTATACCAAGACTTTCGATCGGGTAAGACATGAAGAATTGATCAACCAACTGGAAAGACGCAATATTGATGGAAAAGATCTACGAATAATCTGAAATATGTATTGGGAACAAACAGCTGCAATGTGAATAGAAAACGATATAAGCTCTTTCCAAAATATCAAAAGAGGAGTCAGACAAGGTTGTGTTTTGTCACCAGATCTGTTTTCACTTTACAGCGAAAACATCATGAGAAACCTAGAGGAAGACCCTGGATTAAAGGTTGGAGCAAAAATGATAAACAACATTCGATACGCAGATGACATCGTGCTAATTGTAGAAAATGAAAGGGACCTACAAAATTTTGTGAATATACAAAAAACAGAAAGCAAAGGTAAGGGTTTGGAACTAAACAACAAGAAGACTGAAGTCATGGCGATCCGTAAAAAACACGAAATCCCGTCATGCAAAATACAGCAAACGGCACAACCTTGACACAGGTTGATAAGTTTAAATACCTGGGAACGAACATTTCACCAGACGGCAGTTGCACATCAGAAGTAGCCAGCAGAATCGGCCAAGCGAAAACAGCATTCAAGAAGATGACAAGCATTCTTACCAACAAATGCCTATCAGTTAACATCTGGAAAAGAGTTCTTGAATGTTATATAGAACCGATAATGTTATACGGTTGTGGGGCGTGGACAGTCAACAAGCAAAACCACAACAAGATTGAGGCAGCCAGGATGTGGTTTCTACAATACAATACAATATTTTATTTATATAGCGCAAAATCTTGATAAAATCAAATCTAAGCGCTAAAACAGACACACACGCACGCACGCACACGCAAACACGCACGCACGCACGCACGCACGCACGCACACACACACACACACACGTACACACACACACACGTACACGCTATAAATGGGGTGAAAGAATAAAAGCAATGGAAAATTATAGAGCATATTATATACAATTATATATTTCATGGAATGATCTGTCAGCTACCTAAATTTCTCAGCCAGCATGATGTTCTTGGCTTCCCGTCGCCTCTGGTTGAAAAGCTGGATTCTTGTATTTGTCTCCACTTTTTTGATGATCGTAGACCTCATTGCACCAGTGATGATTCCGAGAGTCTGGTTCTATAAATGTCAAGGGCCTCCAGGCTGGTCTTGGCTGATGTTGACCACGTAATGGAGCTGTATTGGAAGTGGAGTCTGACTGTTCGCTAGTATACCGTTTTCAGAATCGTCTTGTTTGTTCCCCTTCCAAAACATTTGTATCCTGTATATCTTACAACTCATTGTGTGTGCCTAGCGTGTCTGTATGCTACGTATGTGTGCTGTTTAATTATTCTGTCTGTACGTGTGTTGTGTTCCAGATCTAATCCTACATATATATACTTTTCACTGTGTGTCTTTTGTTATTGTTGTCGTCATGTCAACCAGAAGTCTACACTGCCATTGTCTAATCATACTGTCTGCCTGTCTGTGTGCCAGAACCGATCCACCAACGTGGTGCACGAGCCAGAGCGCGAGGAACTGAACGACATCCAGGTCCGCTTCCCTTCCTTGTCACGCTCTCGCACCTCGCTCAACGCGCTGGAGGCCGGCACGGTAAACAACAAGGAGCCTCCTTCCTCTCCCTCCACCCACAACACCCTCACCGTCACCACCGCCATCGTCACCATGCCCACCCCCTCCACCACCTCAGAGACGGAGTCGCTGCAGACGCAAAGCACCAGCGGGACTCTG
This sequence comes from Monoplex corrugatus, assembly GCA_030674185.1. Lineage (NCBI taxonomy): Eukaryota > Metazoa > Mollusca > Gastropoda > Littorinimorpha > Ranellidae > Monoplex > Monoplex corrugatus. The sequence continues at coordinate 70,776,705 of JAPXFY010000018.1, forward strand.
TCTCCAGCCACCCAGTCTCAGAGCGGGGTGGTGAGGATATCCACCTTATGAGACCGTTGACAGAAGGGACGTGTCGGTTTGGGTCAGTTGCTCCATGCCAAGAGGTGCTGTCCCCGTCAGCAGAGTAAAAAAATAGTATTCCCCCTGTCGTTGGCTTCCTTCACTGCTCGGAGGAGGTGTGGTGTCAGTCTCGGCTAGGGGTGTGTGGTGCCAGCATGTGTAAGTGTGCACGTTTGCTTGGCTGTTCTTGAAGGTCTGTGGCTTTGGCCATGAGTGTTTTTTATCCTTTTCCATCGCATGGCATCTGATGTGTTTGTGTGCGTATGGAATGTTCCGAGCGCTAACGCCCTGTTGAGAAAATGAACGTGAAGGCTTGTCAAGTATTGTTCCTGCAACATCTCTTGCATCGGGGTGAGGAGGAGATTGAAAGGTCATGCAGCTACCCTTCATTCTGCGGGTTGCCGCAAAAGACAAAGGAGCCGTGTGCTGATGAACTAACATGGAAGTTCAAACGAAGTCGTTACTTCACACCCCATATGAACACATAGCCATTTTCTACTTCTAGTCAATGTATTTGGTCAGTTTTGACTGTGCTGCAGTGTTTGAGGATGGTGCGTATTTTTGGGATGTCATGCTGGCCCGGAGAGAGGACGGCATTGCTGTGTTAAGTTCGTTCAGCACTGTGAAAGCAGAGTCACAGGGAATAAGGTAATCATGGTTCACTCAACAAAAGGATGGTTTCAGGGTGACGTCTGTGGCCTGGGACATTGAACGGTTTTACGTGATCTGGGTACGGTGTGTCTTCACACAAGGCTACACAGTGTTTGTGCTCTGTGGACTATGCTTTTTCCCCCGTCTTGCAAGGTTTCAATTTGAAATGTGATTCAAACAAAATGTGAACCTCCCAACAGTGAGCAGTCAACCTCAAAAACATAGAGTGTGTTGAAAAGAGAGAGAGAGAGAGAGAGAGAGAGAGACATAGGCCTCCCAACAGAGAGAAAAGCAAGCTTGTTAAGCCGGTGATTCAGGTTGATAAAAGATACACGACGTATATCATATAAATGGTGGTGAGGGAGACAGTTATAAACTAAGTTAGCGTGTCAATGCCTTGCCAAAAATAACGAGAGGAAAAGATAACACTCAGGTCTCCAGATGAGGGATGATGCTCTCGGAGGGAGGACCTGACGCAGTCACATCTGTCAGAGACAGAACGATCCAGTTACTGGTGAAGAAAACTGAGAAAAAGTGTGGATAAAATGTTATACCAGTACGATTGAAGTCTTGTGGGAAAAAGTCAGTACAAAGTGGAGAAGTCCCATCGCCTACTGAACTCCAGTGTAAAGACAGAAGTACAACACCAGTGGTTTGTTTGCAGAAGCAGGACGGCTGCTACTTCATCCAGAGGTTGGCTGTTCAGACCACCAGCTAACCAAGTCTTGTAAAAGCATTGTTCAAACTCAAGTGTCGGACGAAGTTAACCAGAAAGACGGAAGGAGTAAGCGAGTGAATGAGTTACAACTTAACCAGGAGATAACTTCCAGCTGATGGTCTACAAGCTCTGAATCGCCGAGAGAAAATTGAAAGCAGAGTAGTTCGTTCCGAAAATAACCACAGTGTATGTATGTGTGTGTGTCTCCAGAATTCTGTGTTCATTAGGAAGTGCCAACTATTGTGAAGCACACAGACTAACGCTGTACGTGAACCAGAGGGAGCTGTGTTAACCGGTTTAAGCAGTGTGTTTATCTGGTTATACAGAAAACGTGGACACTGTTACACACCATGTCGACTTCTTTAAACCCGATGTTTTCCTGTTTAAACAACGTGTTTACCACCCAGTTTAAACAGTGTGTTCCACTGAAGACTGGAGGTGAAAACTGTCTTGTTTTCCAAAGCACCGGGACAATTCGTCTTTCTACCTTTCCCCGTCCCTTCCTTGCCCCTCCCCCTCCCATCACTGTCCCTTGGAATATTCAAATGTGTTCGAATATTTAATGCTTTGAATATTCAAATGTGTTTGCATATTTAATACTTTGAATATTCAAGTGTGTTCTCATATTTAATACTTTGAATATTCAAATGTGTTTGCATATTTCATACTTTGAATATTCAAATATATTTGCATATTTAATACTGACTGGCCACTCTTCTTTGTCTTTTCTCATCCACGTGTCTCCGCTTCCTTGCGTTTACAACTTTCACAGCTGCGTATGTGACGCTTGATAATTCTCGGTATGTCACAGTTTCATCACTTTTTATTTGTTTGTTTGCTTGTTTGTGTGTGTGTATGTGTGTGTGTTTATGTTAGTGTGTGCGTGTGTATGCGTATGTGTGTGTATGCGTGTGTGTGTATGTGCGTGTGTGTGTATGTGTGTATGTGTGTATGTGTGTATGTGTGTATGCGTGTGTGTGTGTATGTGTGTGCGTGCGTGCACCAGCGTGTTGAAAAAGAGGAAAGAGTTGTTACCACTAGTGAACAAACGTTAAAGAAATGAAAAAATAAAAATTGAATATTCTTATTTATTTACGCATGGTAAGTTCAGCGTAAACTGAGATACATTATACTCATAGGACACATACCATAGACACAACTCTCACCTGTAGATTTTAAAGTTAGTTAGTCTCCTACAGACACAATCATCTAAAAGTGTTGCTGGGGTCAGATACATGTCCGTGTGTAATACACACAAAGAATATACAGCAGGACAATGTCGGAAGGATGAATCAGAATAATGAAAAAAAAAAAAAAAAAAAAAAAAAAAACCCAACCCTTTTGTCATTGTGATTGGAAAAAGACTTAGTAAGTGGTGTGGCATTCATTCGTTCATATTGTTTGCCGTTTTTTTTTATATTTGTTTTTGTGTCATGTTTCGTTGTTGTTGTTGTTTTTGATGTTGCTGCTCCATCTTCTGCACAAATGTTGTATTACTACACTCGCGTCTCTCATTCGGCTCTCCAGCACGTCTCCACACCCACCGAAACCAAAATCATCATGAGAGCAAGCTTGCAGGGCCACAGAATCTGGGACGGTATTTTTTTAGTGCTGTGATGATGAGAATGGAAATGACGGTGCTGATGCCACGAAGTTGCTCCTTAGATTGACACCGTATGACGGGGCTGTACTCTACGCTTACATTCGTAATACAGGGGTGTGTGCTAAAGTAGGTATACAGTTATGAAAAAAGAAAACACGTACAATACTCATTGCATTTATTATACAAACAAATGAATATTGATATACATGTAATAACAAGCACAGCCTTAATCCCTCAGATACTCAAAACTGCTTGCCGTCGGTATTCACACACTCCTCTAATCGAGACCGGACGCTCATGCACACTCTAGCACGAAGATCTTTATCAGCATCAATTTCTTGACAAGCCTGCAAGATGAACTGAATCATGGTCATTAACAGTGCGCGGCTTGCGTGCGAAAACCCTTTCCTTTACATATCCCCCCAAAAAGAAGTCCATCTGTCTTCCAGTATAGTTTTAAAATCCATTTGCGCTCCTCGTATGTCAAATTACCAGCCATGGTTAAATCAAATTGCTGCTTAGATCTAAATTAAATTGCCACTTTACCTGTAAAATATAAAAAAAAATTAAAAGTTAGGATAAAAGTACATGCATATTATTAGTTACGATAAAATATAATTAAGCAATGACACTGAAAATATCGAAAATAAGGCCAACTAACTTAATGTGCTAATAATTTTAATGAATTAAGCATTATAATAATGACGTGATACTTACTGTATACCTACTTTGGCACCCCCCCCCCCCCGCCCCCTGTATATCCTGGCATACCAGGCTGGAGAGGTACAGATATCTGCGGGTGTTGGTCAGGAATTTTGAGCGTCGCTCTCAGTGAAGCCCCCATAAAATTGATGAGACTCAACTGTGTAGTCCTAACGTTCCCAACGAACCAGTAGCACGCTCAACTTTGTGTAGGAGCCGGTGGGTGCCAAAAATCTCACCAGTTTTTTTGTTTGTTCTTTTTAAAAAATTTCCCTTCCCATTTTCGACGCCACCTTAATGGCCACAGAAGCTGGCACAATTTTTACAATGTGATGATGGTGATGTCGACGAGGATGATAATCATAATGCTATGGAGTTCCATATAGGATGGAGACTGCGTGACAGGGCTGTACTCTACGCCTTACTAGCATAAAATATCCTGGCATGAACCAGGCTCGAGAGATACAGACACCTTCGGTGCTGGTCAGAAGATTTGAGCAACATCCTCAATGACGCATCCGTGAAGTGGATGAGACTCGACTGTGTGGTCCCAGTCTTCCCAATGAGCCCATAGCACGCCCAACTCTGGGTAGGAGCCGGTTAGAGCCGAAAAATCCCACAAAGATTTTTGAAGGGACTGATGGGGATTCGAAGCCACAACCTGCCACTGCGACTGGTTATCTCACAAGATTTTGATTATTTGACTCATGGGGGTCCAAACCTTCCATCTCCCCGTCGGTTGTCTGTTGCTCCAACCACTTTTTCTGTTGGCTGGTTATCATTATACATTATGAAAAAGAAACTAAGAGGACGTTTGATATAAAAAAATAAAATAAAAAGAAGTACTAAGGTTTGGAAGTCGGTCCCACAAGAACGGATAAGCGTGTGGATGGTCGTAGTCATGTGTGTGTGTGTGTGTGTGTATGTGTGTGTGTGTATGTGTGTGTGTGTATGTGTGTTGTGTGTGTGTGTGTGTGTGATGTGTGTGTGTGTTGTGTGGGGTGTGTGTGTGTGTGTGTGTGTGTGTGTGTGTAGTGTGTGTGTGTGTGATGTGTGTGTGTGTGTGTGTGGTGTGAGTGTGTGTGTGTTGTGCGTGCGTGTGTGATTTTGTGTGTGTGGTGTGCTGTGTGTGCGTGTGTGTGTGTGTATGTGTGTGTGTGTTGGTGTGTGGCGGCGTGTGTGTGTGTGTGTTGTGTTGTTTAGTGTCTTGAGTTTGTCAGTTCGTGTACGTGTACGTGTGTGCATGTATGTGTCTGTGCCTATGTTTAAAGAGCGTGTGTTTGCAGTGTGTATGTTATTGTGTATTCATGCATGTGTATGCGTTTATGTGGAGTTTGTATGCAACGTGTGCATGTGTGTGCACAGGCGCGCTCGCCGGTATGCGCGCACAAAAGACAGAGATCTGTTTAATGCTTACCCCCCCCCCCCCCCCCCCACCGCGTAGCAGGACTGAGTGAGATGTGGGAGTATATGTTTTATTACAATCTATTTTAGATGTGGGAGTAGATGTTTTATTACAATCTATTTTAGATGTGGGAGTAGATGTTTTATTACAATCTATTTTAGATGTGGGAGTAGATGTTTTATTACAATCTATTTTAGATGTGGGAGTAGATGTTTTATTGCAATCTATTTTAGATGTGGGAGTAGATGTTTTATTACAATCTATTTTAGATGTGGGAGTAGATGTTTTATTACCATCTATTTTATTTTAAAGCTTCTATAACATTTAAGTCTTGTGCTCGTCTATTTCCGTCACAGCGGTATGTTTTGACATGTGATTTTTGCTTATGTGTGTTTTGTCTCTGCCACACATGCTTGTATTCGTTCTGTTCTGTTCTGTTCTGTAAAGTCCTATACGACTTTTAAAGTATATGAGGACTAGCTATAAAGATGTTGCTAAAAGAAGCTTTAAATTATTGTGGCCCCCTCACCTGGCGGGCTGAGCCTCAAGGCGGGCCTCTTTCCTCCCCTCTCCATCCAAGATAAACATGCTTTTGTGAGGCGCATGGCGATTTTATGAGATGAAGTGGTGTACAAGTTTGACTGATTGATTGATTTGGTTCAGTTTTCGTCAGCACCCACCTCAGGTGATAAGGCCGACGGGGATAACCATCCCAGAGAAGTGGGGGAAAGGTATCTAATCATTTAGTGACACAACCAGGACAACGGTTATGTTAAGATGGGACAGTGAGAAGGCCAGTTTTTTAATGTAGCGCACCGTGGGATTCGAACTCACAACCATTAGCATGTGAATCCGACGCTCAGTCAACTGAGTTACTGAGGCCCACATCTAGTTATTAGTATTATTATCATTATATTATAAAAATTCTCCCTGCTTCCCTCTTATTTCTTTGGTATTACCTATATGCCTTGGAAGCAACGATGTATATGTTCTGTCTTGTCTATGTGTGTGTGTTTGGTCAGTTCAAAAATAAAAGACTATGTCAATCTTGAACATAAGATCCAATATATTGTATGTATTTCTCTCCTCTCTCATAGTTGTGTGTAGGGTAGTTGCAGAGTATAAAGATAGGCTTGGGCGCTCCTTTTTTGAGGAGTGTTCTGAGCTTGCTGTTTTTGTACTTTGTATCTGCTTCTATGCTAGCTGAATGGGTAGCGTAAGCTGTGTTAGATTTGAGAAGTTCTATACAACATGGAAGATAATTCTCAAGAGTTGTGTCCTTTGATTATATTATCATTATTGTTATTATTATCATTGACAAAAAAACACAGCAACACAGACGAACCAGACACCTTTGAGGCAGGTACATCTGAATGATAAAAAATGAAGGAAGAATTTTACAGAGGGGGATGGGAGTTGGTGAGAAAGAAGAAAGAGCCAGTGTGTCCCTTCCAGAGCGCTCTGCCAGTCTGTAGGAAAGTTGGGTATGCCCCTGATGTACATGTAAATTACGATCGTTTCATTGTGTGTAGAACTTGCAGACAACCGTACTTTCCACGTAAGGACTACTTGGGATTAACCCTTTGACTCCCTCACCCTGATCACTGGCATTCTACTTCGTCATCGATGACAGCAAAGCAAAAACTTAACCCTTTGACTCCCTCATCCTATCCACCAGTTTCCTGCAAAAACATAACTCTTTGATTCCCTCACCCTATCCACAGCTTTCTGCAGGAAGCTGGTGGTTAGGGTGAGGGAGTTTGAAGGTTAAGTTTTTGCACTTGGTGGACAGGGTGAGGGAGTCAAAGGGTTAATTTTTTGCAGTTGATGGATAGGGTGCAGGAGTCATAGGGTTAAGTTTTTGCAGCTGGAGGATAGGATGCGGGAGTCAAAAGGTTAAGTTTTTGCAGTTGGTGGATAGGGTGAGGGAGTCAAAGGGTTAAAGCCGTATGTTATAAGCGTAGTGCTCTGACGACTGAGCTAATGGACATATTGGAAAATCAAAATGGTTTGTGTGCCCCGAATCAGTGTGCATGGCTGAAGCCTATGCAGCACTTAGTACGTGACGACTGCTGCAGTTGTGGAGACCCTGTACAAAGAGAGTAATGTTGTGGCTGTGTAACGACACTTTCACTTTAACCTGTCTGTGGCACGGGTTCTTACAGCGGCATTTTATGTTTGTCTGAGATCTTCTTCGATCTGAAGTTGAAGGGTCAGCTATGACCAGTGTGCACGTGTGGTCCACAACGATCTCTTGGAGCTTGAGACCCTTAGACAGACTAGCAGCTGTCTTTTATGAGTGGCCTTAAGTGTCAGGCCTCTTGCCAGATCCCAGTGAAGTGAAGTGATGTGGCCTTGGATGTTAGCCCTCCTGCCAGATCCCAATGAAGTGAAATGATGGCTCCGTCTGTCTGATTTAAATAGATGCGCCCTGTTAAGGACTCAGTTCGATGAGGAACAGTGTCGACTGTGGCAGAACAGGCCAATTCTTGAGTGGCAGTCCCTGGTCCTGGCACAGCTGACGCAACGTGAAAACCGATGGTTGCCGCTGGGCTGTTGCTGCTGCAGCTGTCCTTCTCTCTGTTCTGTCCATCCACTGTCCAGTTCGTTTTTCCTCTGCAAAAGCGATGTTTGCACGTACAACCTGTCTCCAGGCACAGCGATTTGTAGTCGTCTCTTCCCAGTCGTCCGCACTAATATCAGCAGACTTAATCCTTTGACTCCCGCACCCTGCCCACCAGCATCCTGCATTGTCAACCATGCTAGCTAAACAAAAACTTGACCCTTTGACTCCCTTGCCATGTCCACCAGCTTCCTGCATGAGATCTTATATATACGTTACATGCATACTGCACACATACCTTTATATATACGTTACATGCATACTGCACACCAGACCTTTTATATACGTTACATGCATACTACACACCAGACCTTTATATATACGTTACATGCATACTGCACACCAGACCTTTATATTACGTTACATGCATACTGCACACAGACCTTTATATATACGTTACATGCATACTGCACACAGACCTTTATATATACGTTACATGCATACTGCACACCAGACCTTTATATATACGTTACATGCATACTACACACAGACCTTTATATATACGTTACATGCATACTACACACAGACCTTTATATATACGTTACATGCATACTGCACACCAGACCTCTGTCGTCTCATTCGGAAAGCCACAGTACCCAGATTGCCATTCAAGATGTAGTAGAGTGGTAGGGGAGAAAAATAGTCTTGTCCAACTTAGGAAATGAATCCAGTTGTCTGGTATCCTGGGCGGTTGCTTTACCCAGTAGGTCCCGTACTCCACTGAAACAAAGACAAAAAAAAAAGACAACAACAACAAAAAAAAGAAAAGAAAAAGAAAAGACAAAGAAAAAAAAGAAAAGAAAAAGAAAAAAGCAATAACAACAACAACAACAACAAACAATCCAAAACAAAACAAAAAACAAAAACAAAAAACGGCAATTGGACAGATGACGAATGATATAAATCTTACTGTCTGCTACCACTGACACGTCCCCACAGAGTTCTCTGTCCTTTCAACACGCGTTGACTGCTTGGTTGTTATGATAAGAGCTGTGGACTCAACATATGAGGTCTGGAGTTCAATCCCAACCCGCAGCATTAAAAGAATAAACACTGGCCTTTTCGCTGCATATCTTATTGTTTCCATCATTCTGGTGGCGTCAGCTTAGTGTTTTATAGGTCTCTCTGCCCCCCCCCCTCCTCCCACCCCCACCCCCACCCCGCTTCCCCATTTCATGCGCAGGCTCATGGCGTCTGTCACATATTGGCTGGCAGATTTGGGTGGAGAACATGTGGATTAATGGAACTGTCCGAGTGCGATGTATCTCTCGAGTATAAACTCCATGCTGACATGTCTGTGTGTATAAACTCCATGCTGACATGTCTGTGTGTATAAACTCCATGCTGACATGTCTGTGTGTATAAACTCCATACTGACATGTCAGTGTGTATAAACTCCATGCTGACATGTCTGTGTGTATAAACTCCATACTGACATGTCTGTGTGTATAAACTCCATGACATGTCTGTGTGTATAAACTCCATGACATGTCAGTGTGTATAAACTCCATGCTGACATGTCTGTGTGTATAAACTCCATGACATGTCTGTGTGTATAAACTCCATACTGACATGTCTGTGGGTATAAACTCCATGACATGTCTGTGTGTATAAACTCCATACTGACATGTCTGTGTGTTTTAAACTCCATGACATGTCTGTGTGTATAAACTCCATACTGACATGTCTGTGGGTATAAACTCCATGACATGTCTGTGTGTATAAACTCCATGACATGTCTGTGTGTATAAACTCCATGACATGTCTGTGTGTATAAACTCCATGACATGTCTGTGTGTATAAACTCCATACTGACATGTCTATGTGTATAAACTCCATGACATGTCTGTGTGTATAAACTCCATACTGACATGTCTGTGTGTATAAACTCCATACTGACATGTCTGTGTGTATAAACTCCATGCTGACATGTCCGTGTGTATAAACTCCATGCTGACATGTCTGTGTGTATAAACTCCATGCTGACATGTCCGTGTGTATAAACTCCATGCTGACATGTCTGTGTGTATAAACTCCATACTGACATGTCTGTGTGTATAAACTCCATGCTGACATGTCTGTGTGTATAAACTCCATGCTGACATGCCTGTGTGTATAAACTCCATACTGACATGTCTGTGTGTATAAACTCCATACTGACATGTCTGTGTGTATAAACTCCATACTGACATGTCTGTGTGTATAAACTCCATACTGACATGTCTGTGTGTATAAACTCCATGCTGACATGTCTGTGTGTATAAACTCCATGACATGTCTGTGTGTATAAATTCCATGACATGTCTGTGTGTATAAACTCCATGACATGTCTGTGTGTATAAACTCCATACTGACATGTCTGTGTGTATAAACTCCATACTGACATGTCTGTGTGTATAAACTCCATGACATGTCTGTGTGTATAAACTCCATGCTGACATGTCTGTGTGTATAAACTCCATGCTGACATGTCTGTGTGTATAAACTCCATGCTGACATGTCTGTGTGTATAAACTCCATACTGACATGTCTGTGTGTATAAACTCCATGACATGTCTGTGTGTATAAACTCCATACTGACATGTCTGTGTGTATAAACTCCATGACATGTCTGTGTGTATAAACTCCATACTGACATGTCTGTGTGTATAAACTCGATGACATGCCTGTGTGTTTAAACTCCATACTGACATGTCTGTGTGTATAAACTCCATGCTGACATGTCTGTGTGTATAAACTCCATGCTGACATGTCTGTGTGTATAAACTCCATGACATGTCTGTGTGTATAAACTCCATACTGACATGTCTGTGTGTATAAACTCCGTACTGACATGTCTGTGTGTATAAACTCCATACTGACATGTCTGTGTGTATAAACTCCATGACATGTCTGTGTGTATAAACTCCATACTGACATGTCTGTGTGTATAAACTCCATACTGACATGTCTGTGTGTATAAACTCCATGATATGTATGTGTGTATAAACTCCATATTGACATGTCTGTGTGTATAAACTCCATACTGATATGTCTGTGTGTATAAACTCCATACTGACATGTCTGTGTGTATAAACTCCATACTGACATGTCTGTGTGTATAAACTCCATGACATGCCTGTGTGTATAAACTCCATGCTGACATGTCTGTGTGTATAAACTCCATGCTGACATGCCCGTGTGGATTTCTTTTGCTCATTTTGGTAATTCATCAAACCAGAATTGTAAAACACACATTTTGTTTGTAATATGAAAATGCTGATTTGCAAAAATCTAGCATAGACAGTACAAGAACTACCTTTCATGTAACGAGAACGGAGCTTAGTGGGCTTCGCAACGGAACAATCCAACTGATGAACGTTTCTAAAACCGGACCGAAAGCTTATGGTGTTTGCAGTTTATTTGAAGTTTTGTTCAAGATGGATTCATACACTTGGACATTTCCATACGCGCTCCGTCTAAATCTGCAGTAGTTATCTGGCTGCTACTCGGCCTGCGCAAAACTGTATGCGCTGGCACGGTGTTGAAATGGGAAGGGGAGTGTGTGTGTTTTCTTTTTGAGGAAAAGTTCTCTCTGTGTGTGCGCATGTGGGTGCCTATTGTGTGTGTGTGTGTGTGTGTGTGTGTGTGTGTGTGTGTGTGTGTGTGTGTGTGTGTGTGTGTGTGTGTGTGTGTGTGTGTGTGTGTGTGTGTGTGTGTACGCGTGTTTGTGCGTGTGCGTGTAAAGGATACTAGAAGGTTCAAAATAATTTGTTCTGCATGGAGCGTAATGAATATTGTATTCAATACAACCAAGCGCAAGCACAGTAAGCACAGAAGACTTGGATCATGGCGTGACTGACTGCCGCAAGACAAAATGCTTGTAGAAGGAGGCATAACCGCATGGGTGCCACTCTTCCGTCTGGGTGACGGAAATCCGTTTTCTCGGCAAGGCCCCAGACGGAAATTCCGTTTTTTCAGTTTCGTTATTCAAAAAAAAAAAAAAAAAAAAAAAAAAATTGTTGGGTGGAAGAAAACCAGTTGAATCGGCGGTATTATGACCGAAGCAGCACGTAGTAGACGACCGGAAATGAGGAAGCGCTCTCTATCGTTGAAGACAACACAGGTACAGCGATCTTTGTTAGGCTACACACATCACTTGCGTCGCGCTATTGTGCTGCTAGTGTCTTCTAAGCCCGCCGGGGCCTGGGCGGCCCCTGGACCCCAACCTGATTTTCAGTTTTTTTTCAGATTTTCAAAATGTCACCCTTGCATGATAACGCTGAAATTTTGACTCACTGTCAAAAAGAAACAATATAAAAAATGATGACTGGCAGAAAATGTGGGAAGTAATAAGGAAAAAAAAATCACGCTGTCAAAATGCCGCATCGTAGAAAGGTCAATCAGGAAAAAACGGGCATCAAAGACATGTGGAGCAGACGGTAGGCTCCATTCCATGGCAAAATGTCGAAATGACAGCCCAGCCCACTATAGCAGATCAGACAAGCCCGTGGAACCGACAAAGGTTGAAGGACCAGATCGTCATTGTCATGATAAATGACAAAAGGCCACGCTGGACAAAAATGTTTGGAATTCTCAGACTGTCAAGATTCAAACTGAATAGAAACGTTGATGAAAAGAGAATGACTAGCAGGGGCCGGGTGCCTGGTATAGATGTAGGTCTGTACGTTGTCGTAGTTCTGACTAGCAGGGGCCGAGTGCCTGGTAGAATAGATGTAGGTCTGTACGTTGTCGTAGTTCCAAGAGAGGAAAAGAAGGCTTGTCTTCTTTGCAATGTTACGAACAGACTATCACACCACACACACACACACACACACACACACACACACACACACACACACACACACACACACACACACGCACAGCAAACACACACACACACACAACATACACACACACACATACACACACACACACACACACACACACACACACACACACACACACATATATATATATATATATATTTAAAGTGTTCGTCTGCACAGATTTCTGGTCTGGGCGTAACATTACAAGAGAGACAACCTTTCTTGCCTTCACTTGGGGCTATCTACGTATAATTGAGACAAAAATATTGAGAAAGAGAGAGCGAGAGAGAGAGAGAGACAGAGAGAGAGAGAGAGAGAGAGAGCTCGGTGTATGACTGTGTGACTTATTCCAGTTGTGCTTCTTTCTTTTCTTTCTTTGTTAATCTGTCCATTCACACCAACATGGCTGTCATGGGTGGAAAGATTTGACGGCCAGCCAGCAGCGAGATGGAAGACCTGATGTTAAGAAATCCCGTGTGATGTCAAAGGTTTCTTTTACGCCATCGGAAAAAAAAAAAAAAAAAATCTCCTCCACGTTTATACACTTAGCAGGTCTGCTGCATACATGTTGCCTCGAAAAAATCGGAAAAGAAATTTCCCACCATTAGGTCGGAACATAATTTATGTTGACCTGGGCGATTGGAAAAAAAATCTCCACCTATACCCCACCAGACGCTTCCTCAGTAGGATCGAACTCGGACTTCCCGTTTGAAAGTTCGTCATCCTTTGCAGCTCTTCGCCCGATTCACTAGCAATCTGAACTAACGAGATTGTGCCTCGTCTCATGGTAAAAAAAAAAAACAAAAAAAATAGCCCACATGCAAACTTTCGTTGTGGCTAAGACGTGTGAAAGTGTGTTTATGGGCTTCAGTTAGCTCGGTTGCTTAAGTCTGGGATTCACGTACCTTTGGTTGTAGGTTTGAACCTGGGGTAACGCTACATTAACCCTTTGAATGCTGCACCCCCCTATCCACCAACTGCAAAAACTTAACCTCTTGGCTTCTTCACCATGTCCATCAGCTTCTTCCTGCAGGGTGTGGGATGTCAAATGGTTAAACCCGGCGCTTTGTACTAGACCGTATCTGTCTGTATGTAATTTTGTGGTAGTGTCAGTGTAGAATAGATACCCCTTCCTTCATCTTCCATTTACCCTCGCTTCCCTCACAGGGTTATCCCCCGTCGGCCTGAACGCCTGAAGCTGACGTAAAATTGAATCAAATCTATCAGTCGGTGTGAAATTGTTTCTTTAAAAAAAAGCACTCTTAATAGAATGGTGGGGAGGAAGGCAAACGCGACCAGCTATAGCATTATCTCATGCTAGGTAGGGGGGAAACACAACACACAACACACACACACACACACACACACACACACACACACACACACACACACCACAGCACGCACGCACACCACGCACGCACGCACGCACAGCACACCACACGCACGCAACACGCACGCACGCACACACATACACACGCAAGCGCGTACATCACACACACACACACACACACACACACACACATACACAGATAGATACAGAGAGAGAGAGAGAGAGCCTTCCCGACCGCACACGGAGCAATGGATTTTTGTGTGTTTGTTGTTGTTGTTGCTTTTTACTGGCTTCTCTCGTGAACGATGCAGATGCAAGGAATTACACTTTTTTTGTTTTGTTTTGTTTTTTTGCTGTTTTTCTGTTCTCTTCTTTCTTCCTTTCTTTCGTTTTTTTCCCCATTCGCTTCTTATTACTTTTAGTGAATAATGTACACACATAGACATGGAGGATTTGAATTACGACAACACGTAGTATTAATGTGAGTGTGCTCGCGCGTGCTTTGTGTGTATGTGAAAAGAGACACAGACAAAACAAGAACGAGACAGAGAGAGACAGAGAGAGAGAGAGAGGGGGGGGGAGGGGGGGCAGGGAACAGAGTGTATACAAATGAGAAAGAAAAACGATACTGTTTTAAATGAAATGAAATAACAATAAAACACGTTTTTGAAATCCCTGGCCCGTTCTAGTAGGATATTACCAAAAAAATCACAAAAATTGCAGCAAGTTCAAGTTCATTTTGTAAAGTGTATGGCCACCGTCGTCCACAAAGGCTGACATCAAGGCCGAGTTATAATTGGATATAAACCATCATAGCATATTGGACAGGTCTCACTCACAGAAGTCAGAGATTTCAGCAAGCCGCTTTTTTCTTGTTGTCATTTACATTTCTTCAGGGCTTAAAACGTTCCGCGTCTGGGCGGAATTCCGCGATTTCGGTTTGTCAAAAAAAAAAAAAAAAAAAAAAAAAAAAAAAAAAAAAAAAAAAACCGAAAGGAGCAAGGCATCCGTGATCGGCTTGCAAGCGTTCATAGCAACGGCGCGCAAGTTATGGCCCCTGATTTGCCCCTGGACCCCCCTAGTTTCAGTGTTTTTTTTCCTCCTCCTGTTTTAAGCCCCGTTTGGGCAATAAGATATGAATAACTAATATACAAAACAAGACAGATGCAAAATTTTGGCCACATGGCGTTTATCAAGCGTATACAATAACAACAACAACAACAACAACAACAAAATAAAAATGAAAGATAATATAAAAGCAAAGAGCAAATACATAAAACTTAGCAGAAGAAAACAGCAGCAACACTTCGCTAAGATTGTTTACCCCGAAGTTTTGTGTATTTATTCTTTGTTGTGTGTTGTAGACCCAGGGAGAGAATGCTGGACGGACTTGCAGAGTGGCTGGGGATGAGGAGGGTGGGGGAGATGCTAGGGGCAACGAGAGATAGAGATGGTTGGAAGTACATGGTCGCCAACGCCATGCGGCAGGACACCTGATGATGATGATGATGTGTGTTGTATATTCTTGGCAATGGCCAAAAAATTTTCGCCTGTTTTGTTTTATATTTGAAGTAAGTGTTCTCATTCCATTTTTTGTGTGTGTGTTATGGTTCTTATTTGCTTATTGCTGGCAATCAGCAAACAAAAATAGATATGTAGATTTTTAGATATATAAATAAACGAAATCAAAAATATAAAAAAGGCGAGAAAAACGAGAGATATAAATGTTATCAAGGCTTGACCATGTTTTTTTTCTGGGAAAATAGAGAGAGAGAGAGAGAAAAAAAAACCCCATATATATACATATATCTATATCTATATCTATCTATCTATACATATATTATATATATATATATATTATATATATATATATATATATATATTATATTATATGTGTGTGTGTGTGTGTGTGTGTGTGTGTGTGTGTGTGTGTGGGGTGTATACAGAGAGAGAGAGAGATCCCACATGCAAACCAAGCAAGAAAAAGGTGTAAGCAAAGTCAATATTGCTTTGAAACAACTAACAAAGAAATGGAAGCTTACCTGATGGGAGAGTACCCTTAAAAGATTAAAAAAAAAAAAAAAATAGACGTTAACAGCTGGTTCCCATTCAACTTTGTGTTCGTTCGAATTATTCGTACATTTTTTGCTATTAACCTTCCCTGCTTTTCCACGTTTCATTACACACAGAATTGCAGCGTTGCACAAATTACACACACGCGCACGCACGCACACACGCACGCACACACACACACACACACACACACACACACACACCACACACACACACACACACACACACACACACACGCACGCACACACACACACACACACACACACAAACACGTGAATACACTTCTTTAAAATTAAAAAAAAAAAATTGGCGTGCGCAGCAGCTGACCTAGTTATTTTGTTACAGATATCTGGTTTTCATTTGTTTGTATATGTGCGTGTGTGCGCGTGCGGGCGTGCGTGTAGGTGTGTGTCTCTGTGTAATTGTCACTGTCTGCGTGTGAGCACATGCGTGCTTTCGTACATGCGTGCCTGAGTGTGTGTGTGTGTGTGTGTGTGTGTGTGTGTGTGTGTGCGTGTGTGTGTGTGTGTGTGCATGCGCGCGCGCGCGCGTGTGTGTGTGTGTGTGCACGTGTACACGAGCAGGCGTGCGTGGTAAGAGAGAAAGAACAGAATGCCATAAAAATTGTTGAAATGATGTATGTATATCCGTGTGCTCTCACACAGCCCGTCTTCCTACGTTGTATCACCGCCTACTTACATGGTTCAGTGTACATAGTGTCCACGTTTCTAATATTCCAACTGTTCCAACACCCAGCAGGCCGTACGTAAATCATCACTCAGTGCTGTCAGTGGAATAGTGACCATGTTAGAAGCCTGGACCTGGGTGCGACATCACCATTATTTCTTAGAAGCATTGTGAATGCTGACTGAGATCGTTTGAGCGTTTTCGCAAGAAAGTGTATACAACAAAACAATGTTTTAACAAGTAGAATGCATCTTGGAGATAGAATCGTGTTGTGTGTACCTGGGGCCCTCTGGACCTTCTGCTTCATACCTGTGCTGTACCGTTACAAGGGAGACAAACTTGCTCTCTCTCTCCATTAGGGCTGTGGCACTTTTGTTGTACCCATATTTACTGTACTTGTACGTACTTCATGTTCTCAGACTTAAGTTTTGATAATGCATCGTTGATTCACAACCCCTCACTCACAATCCTCAGCTCACCTTTTTCTACTGCCTGTCTGTGAATATGTCTGTTGTGGAGGTGGATGAAACACTATATGGAACAGATTGTATTATACCATTACTTTGTGGACATCACTGTCTTTTACCCTTTTCGTCCTCTCATCCTATCCACCAGATTCTTACAGGAAGCTGTTGGACAGGATGAGGGAGTGAAAGGGTGAGTGTCTAGGTTTATCGTGCACGATCGTGGTAAACGCCTTTCTTTTCTTTTGGCCTGACGTTTTGTAACTTTCTGGATGTTTGCTGTTAAGAAACCGCAGGTTTTGATGCAGTGTTTTTAAACTCTCCAGAATGGACAGAGAGGATGCAAGAACTGTGACCATAATAGTGGCTGCAGTAACCAAAACAGCAACGACTGTGCGTAGTTTTTTTCTGTTTTGTCTTCATCTTGAAAATTTGATCATCATCTTTAAAATGTCCGCCAGCGGACAGTTTTTGTTTCTTTTAGGGGACACACAAAATGACCGGACAGAACGTCTCGCCTAAGAAACGCGTGGAAGTCGTGCACAGTCAAAGCTTTATGTACATGTAGTTTCTGTGTGTGTTTTGTAAAAGTGGTCTGTTTGTTCTTCTCTGTTTCGTTACATCTATGATAAATAATCAAGAGAGAGAGAGAGAGAGAGAGAGAGAGAGAGAGAGAGAGAGAGAGAGAGAGAGAGGAGAGAGAGAGAGAGAGAGAAGAGAGAGAGAGAGAGAGAGAGAGAGTAGGACAGACAAAAGAGATTAGCTTGTGTCTGCACGTGTGAATATTGTACCGTTCGTCTGTCTGTGCGATTGTTTTGTATGTATCCCAAACTGTTTTGTTTGACGTGTGTGGTGTGTGTGTGTGTGTGTGTGGTGTGTGTGTGTGTGTGTGTGTGTGTGTGTGTGTGTGTGTGTGTGTTGTGTGTGTGTGTGTGTGTGTATGTGTGTGTGTGTGTGTGTGTGTGTCTGTTTGTGTGTGTGTGGTCGCTATTGGTTAGTAAGTACGACAATTTCACTACTTATTACATGTTCAGATAATCCAAGGTTACGTTACCATGTCGTTTGAAAATTGTCGTTCTTTGCCCACTCACCAAAAGTGTTAAGTTGTGAACATTTGTCTGTAAGATTTACAATTTATCGTTCGTATGTTTTTACACATTCAGTTAATGTAACTATCCATCTATCTGTGTCTAGCACTTTCTTTTCTTATTCATTTTTGAATGGTGATTTTGAAGTTGCTGAACCGGTAAGGAATATATTTGTGCCGTTGTATCGCTTTTCAGCAAATTATGCCATTGTTTCAATTCTTCAATTGTCAACAAAGTTATGCCATTGTTTTTACTGTTCAGCAAATCTGTATCGTTGTTTGAAATCTCGACAAATTTGAACGATTGTTTCCGTGTGCGTTGTATTTGAGTCATTCCTTGTTACAATCATTCACACATATATGTCATTGTCTTTATTGTCCACAAAATTCAATGGATTCGGAATGTTCTGTTTTTTCTTTCTTTTTTTTCTTTCTTTTCTTCCCCGTCTACAGAAAAGTTTTTTTTATGTATCTCCTTTCTAGAACAGTATGTATGTTGCATGAATCCATAATTTATTAGATGAAAGAGAACAGAATTATACCGGTGGAGAAATGGAAGGAGGAAGGATTTTTCATGTTCATGATTATTTCAGTCTTATTGTCTTCGTCCAATCTCCTAAATCCTGGGAAAGCGCTTTTTTCCTTAAAGAAAGACAAGACAGACAGACAGACAGACAGACAGACAGACAGACAATCAAAAGAAAAGAACTAAGAAGAAAAAAAAATGTTAGAGAAAAAGCAAAACATAGACTCATTTCATTAATTCATCTATGGTTGATGCTGATGACAAGAGATGAGAAGAAAACGAACAAGATGATGATGATGATGATCATGACGATGATGATAATAATGGTGAAGAGAGGGGATGATGATGATGATGACGATGATGATGATGATGATGATGACTTTGATTATGAAGAAAAGAAGGGATTAAGAGGGTATCTACATCCCATTGACCTGCCGTGTTTCTTTAGATCTAATGAGCATAAGCAGTTCACGGAAGAGTCACTCAGTAGACTTTCTTGCTTCACAGGACATGGCAGATGAACATACAGATATCACTACAGTACATGTACAGCCTGAGTTGTTTCAGTGACAGACTTATACATAGGCTACACACAGAATCCATACGCTACATAAAACCTCCAGTACATAGGCTACACACAGAATCCATACGCTACATAAAACCTCCAGTACATAGGCTACACACAGAATCCATACACTACATAAAACCTCCAGTACATAGGATACACACAGAATCCATACGCTACTTAAAAACCCCAGTACATAGGATACACACAGAATCCATACGCTACATAAAACCTCCAGTAGGCCTACACAGGCTACATACAGAATCCATACACTACATAAAACCTCCAGTACATAGGATACACACAGAATCCATACGCTACATAAAACCTCCAGTACATAGGATACACACAGAATCCATACGCTACTTAATAAAACCCTTTCGCATTTGCACTGCTAGATGTAAAGCTAGCTCCTAGTATTCGCATTCGAATGTAGCACAGCGTCAGTACAAAGTCTTTCAGTAGTGAATGGAAAGTTCCTTGCATCCCAGAATGCTCGTACTATTTTTAGAACATTCAACGCGAGACTGACCAAGATTCTAACCACACGCGCGATAAGACAGCAAGGCCAGTAGTGATGGAAATTCCCCACACATGTGCCGGAAAAGGTCGGGCGATCTCAACCGCTACGAACGGATCGGCACATTCTTCTGCAGGGCGGTTACCGGCTTTGTGAACAGCTCCAGAACCTTGCCAGGGCAGAGGGCTTGTATGCAGGTTGACGGCTTATGCCATGATCATTTTGGACCTTGTCCACCACATGCTACTTGTGTTGTCGGCCATGTGGAATTTATTCCGAACGCAGAAATGCCATCGCGAGAAACTGAAAAATATGGAGAAAAGGGGAAGAAAAAGTGGAAGAGGACAAGGAATAAGACTATTAATATCCCGACCCCAGACAAAGCTAGGCTGTGATCTGCTGTTTTGCTGTTTCTGTGGAGCAATGAACACCAGGAACACGTAGAGGGGAAAAGTGGGTGGGTGTTGGGTGGCATATGACAAAATAGAAGAAGAAGAAGAAGAAAAAGATGATGATGATGATGATGATGATGATGATGATGATGGTGATGATGATGATGATGATGATGATGATGATGATGATGATGGTGATGATGATGAAGAAGAAGAAGAAGAAGAAGACATTGACGATTACGATGATCATGACGATATGGCATCATGACGATGATGATACAGAGAAGAGGAAGACTGTACCCAAACTAGAGGCAAGCTGGACAATGACCTGCCATGTTTCCTGGTCCAGTGAGGACGAGCAAGACTCTGAAAATGCGATTAGTGGATGATGATGGACTTCAGCGCCCGCTGGTCGACGGGTGAGACGTGGCACTGGTCTTCAGGCACCTGTTGTGGGTCTTCATGTGACATACAAGACCTATCCTAGAGGCACATGTCCTTCTGCAGGCACTTTATGGGAAGGAGTTCTGCGAACCCGGGATCTACTGCCGCTTTTCACTATTCTGTTGAATGGCAGCTGTTGTGCGCATCTCAAATGACACTGTGCGCTGCTTGCACTGTTGTCACGTGCAAGCTTTGATGATGTTCATGCCGCAGCTGATGAGGTTAGCCTTCAGAGTATCGTATTGCTCTAGTGGTCTTATGTGATCTTGGTATCTCAGTGTTTCAGCTCTCCGTACAGAAGCGTGTTTGGGACTTGTCTGTTTTCCGTACTGACAGCGTGTCCTCTCTAACGAAGCTGGCACTTGGAGCAGACACTGAATGCTTGGCAAAGGTGCAACACTGGATCTTGCCTTGTGATATTGCAGATTTAAGGAGAAGAGTGGCAGAATGGTTCAGATGTTCGCCT
>JAPXFY010000018.1:70802828-70820328 GCA_030674185.1 Monoplex corrugatus
TGATCTTATAATAATGCTTGCAAAATCATTTATATATAAATGCAAAATAGACAAGTGTGTTCCAAATATACATACTTTCCAAAGAATGCTAAACCAGAGATTCAAAATTGAACAATATAATGCCAAAATAAACTTTCGCTTGTCCTTTTTTTATGCTCAGTGGAACAACTATAGATCAATGTTCCCTGTGTAAAAAACAGACTTTCTTCATGATATGTTTCTTAAACATTGATGTACATAATGAAATCATCGCTGATTGGAATATTGTTTTATATGTTTTGTAGGCTGTATGTTTTCTTTTCTTTTTTTATGTAAACAATTATTATGAATTGAATTTTTTTTTCTTGTTATGTTCTGTTACAACATTGTTTGTTGATATCTATTCTTGTTAAAAATTAATAAAAAAAAAAAGGTGAAAAAAAAAATCATGATAAGATAACACTATAAGGCTTTGAGCGTTATCACCTAAATTATGGAGAAGTTCTCAGGCTCTGTCTAACCTTCGAATTCTATGCTACAATTATGCAACAGGTGAAAAACATGTCTCCAACAAAACACAGAATCAGGCTCTTGCGAGTAGTGGTATATTTTCAAGACCTTGCTAACGCATAGGATTTTGCGCAGGCTAGGGAAGTTTGTCAGATAACTGCTGGCAGATTTTGAGTGGAGCGCATGCGGAGTTTTCTGAGTACAGTGTATCCCTCTTGAACAAACTGGTATATTCCATCTTTCTATAAGCATATAAGACATGGACTCTCGCAGCGAATGTGGAAAGAGGACTCCAAGACATGGAAATGAAGTGTTATCACAAAATGCTAAACATCAGACACACTGATCATATCACCAATGAACAAGACACACTGATCATATCACCAATGAACATCAGACACACTGATCATATCACCAATAAACATCAGACACACTGATCATATCACAATGAACATCAGACACACTGATCATATCACCAATGAACATCAGACACACTGATATATCACAATGATCATCACAATGAACATCCATGAACATCACTGATTCATATCACCAATGAACATACACACTGATCATATCACCAATGAACATCAACACCTGATCATATCACCAATGAACATCAGACACACTGATCATATCACCAATGAACATCAGACACACTGATCATATACCAATGAACATCACAACTGATCATATCACCAATGAACATCAGACACACTGATCATATTACCAATGACATAACTATCAAAGACATCACATGATCATATCACCAATAAAAATCAGACACACTGATCATATCACCAATGAAATCAATACACTGATCATATCACCAATAACATCACACTGATCATATCACCAATGAACATCACACTGATCATATCACCAATAAACATCACACATGATCATATCACCAATAAACATCACACTGATCATATCACCAATAACATCACACTGATCATTCACCAATAACATCAGCACACTGATCATATCACCAATAAACATCAGACACACTGATCATATCACCAATGAACATCAGACACACTGATCATATCACCAATGAACATCAGACACACTGATCATATCACCAATGAACATCAGACACACTGATCATATCACCAATGAAACATCAGACACACTGATCATATCACCAATAACATCAGACCACTGATCATATCACCAATAACATCACACACTGATCATATCACCAATAAACATCAACACTGATCATATCACCAATAAACATCACACTGATCATATCACCAATAAACATCACACTGATCATATCACCAATAAACATCACACACTGATCATATCACCAATAAACATCAACACTGATCATATCACCAATAAACATCAGACACACTGATCATATCACCAATAAACATCAGACACACTGATCATATCACCAATGAAAATCAGACACACTGATCATATCACCAATAAACATCAGACATACTGATCATATCACCAATAACACAAGCACACACTGATCATATCACCAATGAACATCACACTGATCATATCACCAATGAACATCAGACACACTGATCATATCACCAATGAACATCACACTGATCATATCACCAATGAACATCAGACACACTGATCATACCACCAATGAACATCACACTGATCATATCACCAATGAACATCACACTGATCATATCACCAATGAACATCAGACACACTGATCATATCACCAATGAACAACAGACACACTGATCATATCACCAATGAACATCAGATACACTGATCATATCACCAATGAACATCAGACACACTGATCATATCACCAATGAACATCAGACACACTGATCATACACCAATGAACATCACACTGATCATATCACCAATGAACATCACACTGATCATATCACCAATGAACATCAGACACACTGATCATATCACCAATGAACAACAGACACACTGATCATATCACCAATAAACATCAGACACACTGATCATATCACCAATAAACATCAGACACACTGATCATATCACCAATGAACAACAGACACACTGATCATATCACCAATGAACATCACACTGATCATATCACCAATAAACATCAGACACACTGATCATATCACCAATAAACATCAGACACACTGATCATATCACCAATAACATCACACATGATCATATCACCAATAACATCACACACTGATCATATCACCAATAAACATCAGACACACTGATCATATCACCAATAAACATCAGACACACTGATCATATCACAATAAACATCAGACACACTGATCATATCACCAATAACACACATGATCATATCACCATATGAACATCACACTGATCATATCACCAATGAACATCAACTGATCATACACAATGAATCACACTGATCATATCACCAATGAACATCACACTGATCATATTCACCAATGAACATCAACACTGATCATACACCAATGAACATCACACTGATCATATCACACAATGAACATCACACTGATCATATCACCAATGAACATCACACTGATCATATCACCAATGAACATCACACTGATCATATCACCAATGAACATCACACTGATCATATCACCAATGAACATCACACTGATCATATCACCAATGAAATCAGACATTGATCATATCACCAATGAACATCACACTGATCATATCACCAATGAACATCACACTGATCATATCACCAATGAACATCACACTGATCATATCACCAATGAACATCACACTGATCATATCACCAATGAACATCACACTGATCATATCACCAATGAGCATCACACTGATCATATCACCAATGAACATCACACTGATCATATCACCAATAAACATCAGACACACTGATCATATCACCAATGAACAAGACACACTGATCATATCACCAATGAACATCAGACACACTGATCATATCACCAATAAACATCAGACACACTGATCATATTACCAATAAACAACAGACACACTGATCATATCACCAAAGAAACAAGACACTAAACATCAGACACACTGATCATATTACCAATGAACAAGACACTAAACATCAGACACACTGATCATATCACCAATGAACAAGACACTAAACATCAGACACACTGATCATATCACCAATGAACAAGACACTAAACATCAGACACACTGATCATATTACCAATGAACAAGACACTAAACATCAGACACACTGATCATATCACCAATGAACAAGACCTAAACATCAGACACACTGATCATATCACCAATGAACAAGACACTAAACATCAGACACACTGATCATATCACCAATGAACAAGACACTAAACATCAGACACACTGATCATATCACCAATGAACAAGACACTAAACATCAGACACACTGATCATATCACCAATGAACAAGACACTAAACATCAGCACGCACTGATCATATCACCAATGAACAAGACACTAAACATCAGACACACTGATCATATCACCAATGAACAAGACACTAAACATCAGACACACTGATCATATCACCAATGAACAAGACACTAAACATCAGACACACTGATCATATCACCAATGAACAAGACACTAAACACAGACACACTGATAAATATCACCAATGAACAAGACACTAAACACTTCAGTTCACATGAACAAGACACTAACAGTCAGGCCATGTCATATCACCAATGAACAAGACACTAAACATCAGACACACTGATCATATCACCAATGAACAAGACAGCTAAACAGCAGACCACTGATCATATCACCAATGAACAAGACACTAAACATCAGACACACTGATCATATCACCAATGAACAAGTCTGCGCCAAATCATTGATTAAGTAGAACATTGGACCACTTATAAGATCTTCTGACTTCAGTTGAAAAGAAAACTACGTTAGTATGGCCATGTACAAAGATCCAATGGCTTTGATAAATCAGTCCTCCAGGTATGGCCATGTAACAAGATCCAATGGCTTTGATAAATCAGTCCTCCAGGTATGGCCATGTAACAAGATCCAATGGCTTTGATAAATCAGTCCTCCAGGTATGGCCATGTAACAAGATCCAGTGGCTTTGATAAATCAGTCCTCCAGGTATGGCCATGTAACAAGATCCAGTGGCTTTGATAAATCAGTCCTCCAGGTATGGCCATGTAACAAGATCCAGTGGCTTTGATAAATCAGTCCTCCAGGTATGGCCATGTAAAAGATCCAGTGGCTTTGATAAATCAGTCCTCCAGGTATGGCCATGTAACAAGATCCAGTGGCTTTGATAAATCAGTCCTCCAGGTATGGCCATGTAACAAGATCCAGTGGCTTTGATAAATCAGTCCTCCAGGTATGGCCATGTAACAAGATCCAGTGGCTTTGATAAATCAGTCCTCCAGGTATGGCCATGTAACAAGATCCAGTGGCTTTGATAAATCAGTCCTCCAGGTATGGCCATGTAACAAGATCCTGTGGCTTTGATAAATCAGTCCTCCAGGTATGGCCATGTAACAAGATCCAGTGGCTTTGATAAATCAGTCCTCCAGGTATGGCCATGTAACAAGATCCAGATGGCTTTGATAAATCAGTCCTCCAGGTATGGCCATGTAACAAGATCCAGTGGCTTTGATAAATCAGTCCTCCAGGTATGGCCATGTAACAAGATCCAGTGGCTTTGATAAATCAGTCCTCCAGGTATGGCCATGTAACAAGATCCAGTGGCTTTGATAAATCAGTCCTCCAGGTATGGCCATGTAACAAGATCCAGTGGCTTTGATAAATCAGTCCTCCAGGTATGGCCATGTAACAAGATCCAGTGGCTTTGATAAATCAGTCCTCCAGGTATGGCCATGTAACAAGATCCAGTGGCTTTGATAAATCAGTCCTCCAGGTATGGCCATGTAACAAGATCCAGTGGCTTTGATAAATCAGTCCTCCAGGTATGGCCATGTAACAAGATCCAGTGGCTTTGATAAATCAGTCCTCCAGGGTATGGCCATGTAACAAGATCCAGTGGCTTTGATAAATCAGTCCTCCAGGTATGGCCATGTAACAAGATCCAGTGGCTTTGATAAATCAGTCCTCCAGGATGGCCATGTAACAAGATCCAGTGGCTTTGATAAATCAGTCCTCCAGGGATGGCCATGTAACAAGATCCAGTGGCTTTGATAAATCAGTCCTCCAGGTATGGCCATGTAACAAGATCCAGTGGCTTTGATAAATCAGTCCTCCAGGTATGGCCATGTAACAAGATCCAGTGGCTTTGATAAATCAGTCTCCAGGTATGGCCATGTAAGAAGATCCAATGGCTTTGATAAACCAGTCCTCCAGGTATGGCCATGTAACAAGATCCAGTGGCTTTGATAAATCAGTCCTCCAGGTATGGCCATGTAACAAGATCCAGTGGCTTTGATAAATCAGTCCTCCAGGTATGGCCATGTAACAAGATCCAGTGGCTTTGATAAATCAGTCCTCCAGGTATGGCCATGTAACAAGATCCAGTGGCTTTGATAAACCAGGCCTCCAGGTATGGCCATGTAACAAGATCCAATGGCTTTGATAAACCAGTCCTCCAGGTATGGCCATGTAAC
Source organism: Monoplex corrugatus (assembly GCA_030674185.1). Lineage (NCBI taxonomy): Eukaryota > Metazoa > Mollusca > Gastropoda > Littorinimorpha > Ranellidae > Monoplex > Monoplex corrugatus. Next base: position 70,808,849 of record JAPXFY010000018.1, read on the forward strand.
AAGATCCAGTGGCTTTGATAAACCAGGCCTCCAGGTATGGCCATGTAACAAGATCCAGTGGCTTTGATAAATCAGTCCTCCAGGTATGGCCATGTAACAAGATCCAGTGGCTTTGATAAACCAGGCCTCCAGGTATGGCCATGTAACAAGATCCAGTGGCTTTGATAAACCAGTCCTCCAGGTATGGCCATGTAACAAGATCCAGTGGCTTTGATAAATCAGTCCTCCAGGTATGGCCATGTAACAAGATCCAGTGGTTTGATAAACCAGTCCTCCAGGGAACTGTTTAGAAAGAGAGACGGAGGGGAAGACGAAAAAAACAACAACAAAACAATGATGGACTGACAACATTGTGGAATGGACAGAGAAACCATTTGCAGATACCTAAGCTTTGGCACACAACCGACAGAGCTACAGGAATCTGGTGAACAATTCTTTAGTGCGGTGGTCCAATGACTCGACTCGTCACGGAGTTTAACCCTTTTGACTCTTGCACCCCGTCCACTAGCATCATGCGTTGTCAACCATGCTAACAAAGCAAAAACTTAACCCTTTGACTCCCTCACCCTATCCACCAAAAGGTTAAAAGAGAGAGAGAGAGAGAGAGAGAGAGAGAGAGAGAGAGAGAGAGAGGGGAGAGAGAAAGAGAGAAAGAAGAGAGAGAGAATAGAGAGAGGGAGAGAGAGAGAGAAAGAAAGAAAGAAAGAAAGAAAGAAAGAGAGAGAGAGAGAGAGAGAGAGAGAGAGAGAGAGAGAGAGAGAGAGAGAGAGAGAGAGAGAGAGATACAATAAACAGGAGGGAGCATTCATCCACTTCTCAGCGGAATCGATTTTCCATCAAAACACATCTCCCAGACAGTGGTCTTATCCAGGACAAGTTTTCCCCACCTCAGACACACACGCACACACACACACACACACACACACACACACACACACACACACACACACACACACACACACACACACACACAAACACACATACACACACACACACACACACACACACACACACACACACACACACATTCTACTATCACTATCACCTAGGTAAACTACCTACTAGCAACAATAACTCACAGCTTGTCCTGCCCTAAAGCAAGGTTTGAACCCATGCAATGAGATAGTAAAGCATGATAGGCATAGAGGCAGAGCTCCTGCCTTTCGGACCGGCTCCTAAGTTCGGTCTCATTCAAAACTAACTGTACACGCAGCGTCTGTCACCTAACATGAATGGATATTGACCGTTCAGGGTCACAAATACATGAATATACATGTATTTTGTATAAGTGTTCAGGGTCACAAACACATGAATATTATCATGTATTTTTTATGTGTTCAGGGTCACAAACACATGAATTTTATCATGTATTTTGTATAAGTGTTCAGGGTCACAAATACATGAATATTATCATGTATTTTGTGTAAGTGTTCAGGGTCACAAATACATGAATATTATCATGTATTTTGTATAAGTGTTCAGGGTCACAAATACATGAATATCATCATGTATTTTGTATAAGTGTTCAGGGTCACAAATGCATGAATATTATCCTGTATTTTGTATAAGTGTTCAGGGTCACAAAAACATGAAGATCATCATGTATTTTGTATGTGTTCAGGGTCACAAATACATGAATATTATCCTGTATTTTGTATGTTTCAGGGTCACAAATACATGAATATCATCACGTATTTTGTATGTGTTCAGGGTCACAAATACATGAATATTATCCTGTATTTTGTATAAGTGTTCAGGGTCACAAATACATGAATATTATCCTGTATTTTGTATAAGTATTCAGGGTCACAAATACATGAATATTACCATGTATTTTGTATAAGTGTTCAGGGTCACAAATACACGAATATCATCATGTATTTTGTATGTGTTCAGGGTCACAAATACACGAATATCATCATGTATTTTGTATAAGTGTAGACCCTCCATGGAGGAGGGCAAGACGTAAAAAGACATTAGTCTGCTTATGCCGTTATCCCGGCTCGAGAATAACAATGTGTTTTTGTTCTTGTTCAGCATTAGGGAAGGTAAAGCAACAAAGGAGAGAAGAAGATGGGCTCAGTCCTCATTCGTCGTTTTATCATGCTATGATGTTGGCGCAGAGAGAAGTTCACATTTCACTCTCAACATCTCACTCTCCTGCAACCATAACTTTATAGGACAGCTCTTACTTCTATCATACATACGCGTGCGCGCTCGCGCGCACACACACACACACACGTACGTATGCACGCACGCACACACACACACGCACGCACTCACATATACACGCGCACGCACACACATATACATGTATGTATGTATGTATGTATGTATGTATGTATGTATGTATGTATGTATGTATGTTGTATGCATGTATGTTTGTATGTATGTATGTATCTATCTATATGTAACACACACACACACACACACACACACACACACACACACACACACACACACACACACACACACACACATATATATATATATATATGTATATAAACATTATATATATATACATGAATATATTCATACACACGAATGGGTGGATGGATAGATGGATAGATGGATAGATGGATGGATGGATGGATGGATGGATGGATGGATGGATAGGCAGATAGACAGACAGACAGACAGATAGACAGATAGGCAGACATATATATATATATATATATACAGATGGATAGATAGACAGATAGACAGATGGATAGATAGATAGATACATAGATAGATAGAGATAGATAGACACATTACTTTACTTTACTTACTTTTTCCTTCCGCTTGTACCGGTGGGCGTCGCGGGGAGATACAGTCGTCTGATAGATACATTGACAGACATATAGATAGAAAGAAAGATATATAGATAGACAGATAGATAGATAGACAGATAGATAGATAGATAGATAGACAGATAGATAGACAGATAGACAGATAGATAATAGACAGAGAGATAGACAGATAGATAGACAGACAGACAGATAGACAGACAGACATATAGATAGATAGATAGATAGAATAGACAGAGATAGATAGACAGATAGATAGATAGAACAGATAGAGATAGACAGATAGATAGAGAAAAGATAGATAGACAGATAGATAGAAGATATAGATGATAGAAGATAGATAGATAGATAAGAAGACAGATAGATAGATAGATATAGAAACATGCGACGCTAAATAGATGATAGACAGACAGAAATGTAGATAGACTAGATAGATAGTAAAATTAGTCATGCTAATGTGTACGATATTCTGCATCATGACCTCCATCAGTATGCTTATCATCTATTACGTATCTCTCATGAAACATGTATGCCATTTCTATACTTGGATGTAAAAACAAATCTCATAGGACAAATATACTAACACACACACACACACCACACAACACACACACACCACACACAAACACACACACCACACACACCAACCACACACACACACACACAACACACACAACACACACATGGCTATAAATGGGGAAAAAGAAGAAAAGCAATGGAAAATTATAGAGAGCATATTATATACAAATATATATTACAATGTGATTTACTAACTAAATCTTCACGTAAGCAAATGTCCGGATGTTACACTTTTTCTCAATGAGTATTTACGCATTTACCTGGAGAGCATTTTTCTGATGAGTATTTGTAGGAATCCACCCTCCACCCATCTGACTCTCAAATCATGCACTCTCATTCACCTCTTACCGTGCGCCAGTGTCATAATATTATGTCACCAAGCAGTCAACACAATCACATGTCATGCTACTCTACCATGAAACGAGTGTACTGCTTCAATTATTATCACATTCTCCTGCACTTTCGTTCCTTGAGGCTGTTTGTTTTGTTTGTTTTGTTTTGTTTTTTGTTCGTTCAAGGAATATGTAAACGTGGTCTGCTCATGAGCTGTTCTTCCAATATTACAGACTGAGCCACACCTTTTGCTACAGTGCAGCCTTGATTTCTCCATTGACAGACTAATACAAATGCTCATAGGACAAATAGTCACTGCGAAAAGGAAAAGTGGCAGATTCAGTCAAATTCATGGTAGCCAACCAAGCCATCCCCACTGTCACAGAAGAGCCAGTAAAAAGTCTCGGAAGATGGTATGATGACTCCCTGAAAGACACACAAAGGGGATGTGAAACCAAGCAAACAGCAGAAGAAGGCCTGAAGAAAATAGATAACTGCGGACTGCCAGGCAAATACAAAGTCTGGTGTCTACAGTTCATGCTGATACCAAAGCTGCTGTGGCCACTGCTAATCTATGACATTTGCACCAGCACAGTCGAAGCAATGGAAGCCAAAATCAACAAATACACAAGAAAATGGCTCGGTGTCCCACCTGGTCTCACTGATGTTGCATTCTACTGTCGTCAAGCAATGCTGAAGCTACCTCTGAAATCCATAGTGGAGGAATACAAAGTTGGAAAAGCAAGACTGTTGAGCATGCTGGAGGAATCGGAGGACAATATCGTGAGAGCAGTTCATCCAAAGCTGAGAACTGGCAGAAAGTGGAAAGTCCAAGAGGCTGTAAACAATGCCAAGAGAAACCTCAGCATCAAAGAAATAATTGGACACACGCAAACCAACAGACAGGTACTGGGAGCAACAAAAATGCAGTGGTGGTCCAAAGCCAAAGGGAAGGAAAAAAGAGACATGATCATACAGGAGTTGAAGGAAGAAGAAGATGTCAAAAGAGTGCAGAAGGCAGTCCAGCAAGGTCAACAGGGGCAATGGACAACATGGGACAGTGCACTCCAAAGAAGTCTCAGCTGGAACGATATGTGGCACATGGCTCCTCTAAGGATAAGCTTCCTCCTCAGATCTGTATATGACCTGCTCCCCTCGAATGCAAACTTAGTGAAATGGGGGAAAGCAGACGACCCAGCATGTCCGCTCTGTCAGAAGAAACAAACAGTGGAACATGTCCTAAGCTCTTGCAAAGTAGCGCTAGCCCAAGGAAGGTATACATGGAGGCACAACCAAGTTCTGAAAGTGATCACAGATGTGGTTAGCGAAAAATCCATGACCCCAAACGCACCAATTGCTATGACAACGTTCTACAAAGCAGGAGGGAAACAGGTCTGGCCCGAAAGGGCTATGACAACCAGCACATTGCCAAAGGGTCTTCTGGATGGAGCAGTCGACTGGGAGTGTACAGCAGACCTCCCAGAGTGGAGAAATTACCCAGATGTCATCAGCAAGACAGGCATGAGACCAGACATCGCTCTCCACTCTGACTCCTCGAAACAAGTGATTCTGATAGAACTCACTGTGCCATACGAAAGCAGAATGGAAGAAGCACATATCTACAAGACCGAAAAATACGCCGGTCTTGCCAGCACCCTGAAGAAAGCAGGTCTGCGGGTCAAAATCTTCGCCATAGAGGTCGGGGCAAGAGGGTTTGTGGGCACCTCCGCTTATGATCTCATGAAACAACTCGCCATTTCTGGGAAGAAGAGGACTAGAGCCCTTAAAGCGATGGCAGAGGCAGCAGAAAGGAGCTCAAGCTGGATCTGGGCAAGGAGGAACCAAAAAAGTGAACTTCATAAGGATTAAATTCCCTACAGATGATGTGTGCCCCGTTAGCACATTGGTAAAACCGCGTACCGCAGTTCTGAAGCGCAGAATCGCCCAGGTTCGATCCCCGGCGTGGGAAAAAAAAAATAGACAACAGCAGAAGGGCATCCAGGAGTCATGACCTGGATGTGGCCCGGCCCCCCGAGAGTGTAAGGAATTCAGGGCCGAAACACTTGTCTAAAGGGGGTTACTTCTCTGAAGACCTTCTGTTGTCTAGCTCTCCCTAGAGTTTCTTTCTACCAAATGCAAGATGTAAAACCCACCACACACGAGGGCTTACGTGCAGTAAGGCTTATGCCATGATCAGAAGCTATCCTCATTGGCACCCGTCAGAAACTTTCTCAGCTGCCTCCTCTTTCTCTCCCATTATGTAACACATCAGTCCCAATTTCTGATTCTGCTAAAAACCTTGGTGTCTGCATTGACTCTACCTCTCCATGAACAACTTTGTTTCTCAAACTGTCAGATCTTGCTACTATCACCTCCATCGTATAAGCCTGATCAGGAAGTATCTCTCTGTCGAAACAACTGCAAAACTCGTTCTGTCCTTCATAATGTCTCGCATTGACTATTGCAATTCACTCCTGTCTGGTCTTCCTGCCTCCACCATTCACATCCTACAGCGCATTCAAAACAATGCTGCACGCCTTGTACTCAAAAAGAAAAAAGCTGACATCGTATCTCCTCTCCTGGCACAACTTCACTGGCTCCCTGTATCAAACCGCATACAGTACAAACTAGAACCATGTGCTACAAAAGCCTCAATAACGCAGCCCCCGATTACCTGTCAAGCCTACTTGAAATCTATGTTCCCTCACGTACCCTCCGCTCTGCCTCCGATCCTCTGACTTTTCGCTTTCCACGCACTAAGCTCAATACCTATGGTCCACGAGCCTTCTCTGTTTCTGGTCCACTCTCCTGGAACAAACTTTCTCTCTCAGTCCGTCAGCAACCTACTTTTGTCTCCTTCAAGTCCGCTCTCAAAACTCACCTTTTCTCCTCTGCATAAAATCCTGACCTTACTCACCCCCCTCTGCAGCCTGTCTCCACTCGAAGGGGAATCACATTGTAATATATAATTGTATATAATGTGCTCTCTATAATTTTCCATTGCTTTTATTCTTTCTCCCCATTTATAGCCATGCGCGCGCGCGCGGTGTGTGTGTGTTTGTGTGTGTGTGTGTGTGTGTGTGTGTGTGTGTGTGTGTGCCGTGCGTGCGTGTGTGTGCGTGCGTGCGTGTGTGTCTATTTCAGCGCTTAGATTTGATTTTATCAAGATTTTGCACTATATAAATATTGTAATTATTATTATTTATTATTAATGTTAAAAAGAAGTGTAGACTAGGTCCCACATAGGCTAGGCAGGACCTCAGGACCGGCCAGCTCATAGGTTTATGTGCAGGCTTAAGGCTTGTGCCATGATCATCATACACATGGCATCTGTGAGTTAGTGCATATTATGGAATTCATTCGGAGCGCGGGGACGTCATCTTGAGAAACTGGAATTGAAACTAAAGTTTTGATCATTTTGGATCTTCTCTATCACGTAGCATAAGTGGCATCAGTGCGTGCGGAGTTTTTCCGACCAAGCAAGGAGATGTTGTCTTGAGAATCTGAAACAGAAACATAATAGCTCTTTTGTGGTCTTATTACTGTAAACACTTTTCTCTAACAACTTGGGAGTGTAGCCACACGCAGTCACATGGACGCAGTGGGTGGATGCCGGAAGCAATCGAAGCGAGACAACTCCAGCATCAAAACAAGGCGTTTAGTGTTGTCAGTAGTCTGGAGGAAAAGGGAAATGAATAGGCTAGACCCAGTGTTTTCATCGCATTGATTTCTTCTGGAAACTTAAGCTACTAGACTGAGAACATACAAATAAACATACTGTGAACTTGTCAACTTTGTAAAAGTCAAAAGTAATGACTAATTAAAGTGACAACCAAGCTTTATTTGTTAATTTAATGAAATGAAAAAAGTTTTGACGTTAATTGACCAATCCGGCGTACGCCACGAAAGGCAGCAGTGAATGAGTGACTCATTTGATATCTAGTCACGGATACAGCCACCCTTGCCAGGAGACACACTGATCCAGGTAGAAAAGTGACAGTTTGACAACATGAACAGACTACACTGTGTCAAAATTGTGCTTGCTCTGATTTCTTTTCTTCATGTATGTGGTGAGTATTTCGTTGTGTACATCATTATGATTAGATTAGGCCTAGACCTACCCATATGATTAGGTCAACATTGAACATGTAGACCTATCACCTTGGCACCTATTCTGGCTCTGAAGGGATAATAATCATTGTTCATGAATTCAGTGTTCCTATGTCTTCCTATGAAGTGTTGCTAGATGCTGTCTTAGTAACACTAACAGTACTAACACTCTTGTCTTAGGGACCAAAACCATGTGATTGATTTCTTAAGAAATATGTAATTTAAAAATTAAAGGGTTACAGTGTTTAATGAATGTGTTCCATTAAATTATTATGAATTGTGATTTTAGTTGAATTTTATTAAAACCACAAACAAGTGTTCTGCACACAAACAAACACACACACACACACAACACACACACCACTCACATCACCTCACTCACTCACTCACCACACAACACACATATAATACATAGGCTAATAATGGAAGGGCATATAATCACATGTATACAAGAATACAGATAACATTGAAATGGCACAGACATACGAAGAACATTTTACATAAGATAATATCAATAATGGAAGACCATATAATCACATACGAGAATACAGAAAACATTGAAATGGCACAGGGATATGAAACATATTGCATATATATATATATGGGTAATAATGGAAGGCCATATAAACAAATATGAGAATAAAGACAAACAAAAGTAACACTGAAATGGCGCAAACATATGAAGCACATTGAAATGATGCAAACGTATGAAGCACATGTGTACAGGCTAATAATGGCAGGCCAGATAATCACATTTGAGAATAATTCATACAGACTAAGAATAACATTGAGATAGTATAGACACATGAAGCATATAAAGCTTGTAAACAGTAGTTGAAGTTAGTGAGATTGATCTTGGTTAGTGCATCACAAATGAAATGATAGAGGCATAGATGCGACAGATGTGGATACTGCACCGTAGATGTGTTAGGGTTTTGCGCAGATATCGGAAGTCTGTCAGATAATTGCTGCCAGATTTGGGTGAGCACTTATGGAGTTTTCCAAGTGCAATGAAGCCCTGTTGAACAAAGTGCAAACTACAACTGAGATTTTAAATAGTTCATTGTGACTTTTGGGGATCTGTTTTGAATTCATAGTGTGGCAGTAATGTTTTCCGTCACGCTGTTGATGAATTGTACATTACTGGTTGTACTCCTTTTTTTAAATTTTTCATTCTTTTGGTTTAATGGCCTTATTCCATCATTTATCATTTTATTATTTGTCATTGATAACGGTACCAATGTCAAACTTTGAATTGATGAATTACATTAATGGTGTATTTCGATTTTCTTACTATTTGTAGTTTTCTTAGAACAATGACTATTTATAATGATAATGATTAGATGTATACAGTGCCTCATCCCATGAGAGCCCTGAGCACTTCATAAAATAGAAAAACATGAGAGACAAACTCACAAAGGCAAACACATGTAAAGCAGATATATATATACATTAACTTCTACTGCTATGATGAAAACAGATGAACTGTAGTAATACAGTATTACAGAAGCAATAAAAATGAATTGTAATAAGATTCAGCTTCATATGTCGGTGGTCATTCACACACAAACACCAATTTTTTCTGTAAACATGTATACATGTACTACACAACCATGCATATCGACAGATATGCAGACACACCTACATCATACACACAAAGTGCTGGCAAAGTCTTGAAATGGGGAAAGGAGGAGAGGGACCTGCAAAACAGCTAAACTGACACCACCAGAATGATAGTTCAGAAACATTAAAATGAGCAGTGAATATGTCAGCTGTAATGTGCAGGCTGGAATTGAACTCAAGATATCAGATGGGTCCATGGCTCAGTCAAAAGAACCAGCCAGCCTATATTGTTCAGGGATAGGGAAGGTAAAGTAGCTAAGGGACGGTGTGGGTACTGCCGTATAAAAAGCTGACCAGGGAATGATGAGGTTTTTAATGCCTCACTCCCTATAACACTTGAGTTGGGGTTATGGGACTACATTTTTTAGGTTTACCTTTTTCATTCTCTCTTTCTTCATGGCAAAAAGGTGGATTGTTCCTTGTTGACTGGAGGTGTGTGTGTGTGTGGTGTGTTTGTCTGTCTTTCTGTCTGACTGTAACAAAAATGTGTGAACAAGATTTTATCAGCTCTTTTTGGGAAGATCTTTACCAATTTTTCGATTTGTGGACAGTTTAGGGGTTGTGAAAGTATAAATTGGGAAGGTAATGCTCCAAGGTCAAGGCCATATGGATTTTTTTAAAGTGCCTGGCAAAAACAGTACTTTTTGAGGAAAGTGTATAAACTGCTTCTTTCTAAGGAAATTCTGTGTTTATATTCTGTTTTGTTTTGTTTTGTTTTGTTTTGCCGTTGTCCTCTATGCATGTCAAGTTTTACATCATTAGCTAAAGCTTCTCCAAGATCACGGTGACCCTAAGAAGTACAAAATTTGGATTGAAGAAAAATTGTATATTATATATATATATTGTATAGTGTATTTGAATGCCTTGAATTCATTTTTCAAAGAGTTGCTTTGTGTATGTTTAACTTTATTTTCCTGTGTTCACTTGATTCTTTTGTTTAATTACACAGACGTGGCTGAAAGTGCCTGTCCACCAGCCAACCTAAATGATGGAACAGTGACGACCTATGTTGTTATCAATGAGACACGCTATGACAGGTACATTCTGACAGAATGGAGCATGAGGGATTAATTGTACTTTATTATTATTATCATCATCATCATCATCATCATCATCATCATCATCATCATCATCATCATGATGTACCCTGCTGCATGGCGTTGGCAATCATGTCCATCTCTCAGGTGACACCCGGTGACTGTCAGCAAGCTACTGTGATCAAATTAAAAGATACAAAATTTGCAACATGGAATGTTAGGACATTATTGTACTTGGACATTTCTGTTTAGATATAATACATGTATATTTTGTGCCCCATCTGAATCTGCCTGTAATCATCAAGCAGAGTCCTTTATCCTGCACAAAACCCTATGTGCTGTCAAGATCTCATCATCATCATCATCAGGTGCCCTGCCGCATGGCGTTGGCGACCATGGACTTCCAACCATCTCTATCTCTCGTTGCCCCCACTATCTCCCCACCCTTCTCATCCCCAGCCACTCTGCAATGTCCATCCAGTATTCTCTCCCTGGGTCTACCTGGTGCTCTCTTTCCCTCCAGCTTTCCCGTTGTGACCAGGTGCTCCAAGTCCCCCTTCCTCATAATATGGCCTATAAATGTTGCCTGTCTTTTCCTAATCTTCCTTATGATTGATCTACTTGTGTCTGCCTCCATCAAGACTGTCTCGTTTGTTTTCTTTTTTGTCCATGGAACTCCCAACATTCTTCCAAGAAACCACATCTCGGCTGCCTCAATCTTGCTCTGGCTTTGCTTGCCGACTGTCCACGCCTCGCATCCGCACAACAGTATTAGGTTCTATATAAGTTCATGATTCAAGGACTCTCTTTCTGATGTTAATTGATAGGCATTTGTTGGAAAGAGGAAGAAGAGAGACCCATCAACATTGCAAATTTATACTAGCAGGGACATTTGACTGGTAACAGGAGTTCTTTAAGCACTAGTATCATGTGATCATGCTTTCTTTTCGTCATGATAAAGATGCTGCATTGTTCTGAACTCTTTACAGTCAAGAAATGTGTTCTGTTC
>JAPXFY010000018.1:70825328-70855328 GCA_030674185.1 Monoplex corrugatus
AAAGGCTATTTACATGATGTCACTAAGTGGTAGAATCCTACTCTGGTAAGTAAGACAAAGGCTATTTACATAATGTCACTAAGTGGTAGAATCCTACTCTGGTAAGTAAGACAAAGGCTATTTACATGATGTCACTAAGTGGTAGAATCCTACTCTGGTAAGTAAGACAAAGGCTATTTACATGATGTTACTAAGTGGTAGAATCCTACTCTGGTAAGTAAGACAAAGGCTATTTACATGATGTCACTAAGTGGTAGAATCCTACTCTGGTAAGTAAGACAAAGGCTATTTACATAATGTCACTAAGTGGTAGAATCCTACTCTGGTAAGTAAGACAAAGGCTATTTACATGATGTCACTAAGTGGTAGAATCCTACTCTGGTAAGTAAGACAAAGGCTATTTACATGATGTCACTAAGTGGTAGAATCCTACTCTGGTAAGTAAGACAAAGGCTATTTACATGATGTCACTAAGTGGTAGAATCCTACTCTGGTAAGTAAGACAAAGGCTATTTACATAATGTCACTAAGTGGTAGAATCCTACTCTGGTAAGTAAGACAAAGGCTATTTACATAATGTCACTAAGTGGTAGAATCCTACTCTGGTAAGTAAGACAAAGGCTGTTTACATAATGTCACTAAGTGGTAGAATCCTACTCTGGTAAGTAAGACAAAGGCTGTTTACATGATGTCACTAAGTGGTAGAATCCTACTCTGGTAAGTAAGACAAAGGCTATTTACATGATGTCACTAAGTGGTAGAATCCTACTCTGGTAAGTAAGACAAAGGCTATTTACATAATGTCACTAAGTGGTAGAATCCTACTCTGGTAAGTAAGACAAAGGCTATTTACATAATGTCACTAAGTGGTAGAATCCTACTCTGGTAAGTAAGACAAAGGCTATTTACATAATGTCACTAAGTGGTAGAATCCTACTCTGGTAAGTAAGACAAAGGCTATTTACATGATGTCACTAAGTGGTAGAATCCTACTCTGGTAAGTAAGACAAAGGCTATTTACATGATGTCACTAAGTGGTAGAATCCTACTCTGGTAAGTAAGACAAAGGCTATTTACATGATGTCACTAAGTGGTAGAAATCCTTACCTCGCTATACACCCTCGTTTCCTTTTCTAGTTACAAGTATTCACATACTCTGTGGTTTCATTTTGTATTCATCTTCTCCGTCTCAACAAACTGAATCAGTCTGATCTGTTGTTTTTGTCCTGATTCAAGTGATAATTTTTCTTTGTTGTTTTTGTGTACAAAAACCAGCTGACCAAACATTTGTGTCTGTCTTGTGTTGTGATTTGAATATGAAATTTTTATTTTGTTTTCAGTTTCATGTGTTTATTATTTCTACATATTAGGTTGGATAAAATTGAAAATCATGTTGGTTAACCCTTTGACTCCTGAACTCTGTCCACCAGCATCCTGTAAAGTCAACCATGCTAACAAAACAAAAACTTAACCCTTTGATTCCCTCACCCTATCCACTAGCTTCCTGCAGTAAGTTGGTGGTGGATACAGTGAGGAAATCAAAGAGTTAAGTTTTTGCAGTTGATGGATAGGGTGTGGGAGTCAAAGGGTTAAGTCAAATGCACTGTCAATGGTAAGTATGATGAACTCACATTGATAAGTCTATTGAAACCATACTGAATATATATGATTAACATATAATGATAAGTCTTATGAAACTACAGAGGTAAATCTGAAGAAATTTCAGTGGTCGGTTTGTGAAAAGTTTGCTGGTTTATTTTAAATTTTTGATAACTTAATACATAAGTGATGACTGTTTTAACAAACTGCAATAACACCTGGTATGCCTTGACTATCCTTACTCCAATGGTGCCACTTCTGTGAAATTGTTAATGATGTGTGTAGTTTTGTATTGAAGCTGACAGTTATGTTGATTACAATAGAATGAATAAGAAATAACAGAAGTAGTATAGTCATAGCAAACACTTAATAACTTAATTTATGGGCTGCCTACTATTCTGAGCGAAATCCAAGACCAATGAAGTGGCAGATAAAAAATATGAAAACACTTCTAAGTTTAACTAGAAGTTTTATGTTTTTTTGTTTGTTTGTTTGTTGTTAAAATTGTAGATTAGCAGACTGGGTCTGTTGTTAGTGCCTTGGATGCAGGATCTGATATCTTGAGTTCAATTCCAGTATACAACATAACTGGCCTGTTTGCTGCCCATGTGGATGCTCCAAACATTCTGTTGGTGCCAGCATAGTGTTCCATAGGTCTCATTTTAGGATCTTGCCAGTGCATAAGCGTTTGCATAAGCTTGAATAATCCACTGGGTAATAACCGGCAGATTGGGATGGAGTGCATATAGAATTGACTGGATGCGCTGAATCCTTGAAAACTCCAACTGGGAATGTAGACACATATGTATGTATGCACATGCACATGAGATTTTGTGCGTAAAACACACACACACACACACACACACACATACACACACACACACACACACGCACACACGCACCACACACACACACACACATACACACACACACACACACGCACACACGCACACACACACACACACACACAACACACACACACACACACACACACACACACACACACACACACACACACACACTCACACACACACACACACACACACACACACACAAAACACACACCACACACACACACACAACACACATATATTATCTTGCTATGGAAGCTAGGGGAAGTAAGCCATCTAGTATAAGTCGAATGCAGTCTCCGTGTTGTTTGTGTTTCTTCCCTTTAGTTTATGTTGAACATTTTTAGATAAACTAGCAAAGACTAGCTGTAAGACAGGTACACTGGAACCTGATGCTACTATTCTTGAGTAATAAGAGGGTCATCCAATAAATAGTGAGAATGTTCTAATAACTTAACCCTTTGACTCTTGCACCCTATCCACCAACTGCAAAAACTTAACCCTTTGATTCTCTCACCCTATCCACCAGCTTCCTGCAGGAAGCTGGTGGATCGGGCGAGAGAATCAAAGGGTTAAGTTTTTGTTTTGCTAGCATGGTTGGCGATACGGGATGCTGGTGGACAAGGTGCGGGAGTCAAAGGGTTAAAAAGTAATTGTCGCACGCTTGGAAACTTTATACACTTCTAGCCCAGTTCTTCCATGATCTAATAATTGCATTATGTGCTGATTTGTTCTGTCATTTGTTATGATGTCATGTTAGGTTTAGTCATTCAAGCATCAGTAGTAGTAGGCCTCCCTCGGTCATGGCTGACCATGGACAAAGTACATCCGTTCTAATGTCTAGATGGGCTGTCTGATTGGTCCAAGCAGCGTCGCCTGTGACTGTAGAGATCAATGCGAGAGAGGCAGTCTCTGTCGCAGCGGTCGCATGTGTATGCTGATGCTGGTCTGTTGGCTGTCATCCCTTTTCTGCGGACTCGCTTTTCTGCTGCCGCAGCTGACAGTTTGTCCTCACCAATCCGCAGCTGTTTCTTGAGAGTGGTTCTCCAGCTGTTGTGGTCGTCTGCGAGGTCCTCCCAGGACTCAGTGTTGATTTCAAGCGCCTTCATGTCACGTTTGCAAACGTCTTTGTATCTCAGTTGTGGGCGGCCAGTGTTTCTCAGCCCTGTGGCAAGCTCACCATAAAGGATGTCTTTTGGGATGCGACCATCTTCCATGCAGCGAATGTGGCCCAACCAGCGCAGCCGACGCTGTCTCAGCATGGTATGCATGGTTGGCAGGCCAGCACCGGTCAGGACTTCGGTGTTGGTCACCTTGTCTTGCCAGGAAATGCTGAGTATGTGCCGTAGGCTTCTCAGGTGGAAGGTATTGAGCCTTTTCTCCTGATGAGCATGAGTGGTCCACGCCTCGCTGCCATACAGCAAGGTGCTGAGGACACAGGCGTTGTATACAGCCATCTTTGTCTTCTTGGTCAGCTTGGGATTTGTCCACACCTTTTGTGTGAGGCGGGCTAGTGTTTTGGCTGCCTTCCCGATCCTCTTGTCAATCACCACTTTAACATTAAAGAAGAGCACGCTTACATGAAAACTGTATTTTATAAAGAAAATTGTAATGCAGACGTATTAAAACACTACAAAGTGTATATATGGGACATAAGCTTTTTTGGAGGCTGCAGTTTACAGGTATACATGTCATTCTTTAAAGATGGATGAAATGAAGTTAAAGGCAAGAGTAGTGCTGGAAGCTTTTTAAAGCTACCGTTGTGAAAAAATGTTCAAAAGTGTTTAGAGAAATTTTGAATGAAGGTAGGTAAATGATACGTGAAGAGATTGCTCATCACATTGGTATTAGTCACGGATAAGTTCTGTGGTTTTCACCAGTAAATTTGGAATGAGACATGTTGTTGCAAGATAAGTCCCATACTGCCTGTAGATTTGAAAATGTACACGCATCGCTTTGCAGAGACTCTGTTGAACAGTACTTTCACACACACACACACACACACGCGCACGCACACACGCGCGCACACACACACACACACACACACACACACACACACACACACACACACACACACACACACATACACACACACATACACACACACACACAAACACACACACACACACACACACACACACACACATGCATGCATGCATGCATGGACACACACACACTCACACACACACACACACACACGTATGCACGGATGGACACACACACACACACACACACACACACACACATACACACACACACACACACACACACACAACACATGCATGCATGCATGCACGGACACACACACACTCACACACACACACCACACACACACACACACACACACACACACACACACACACACACACACACACACACACACACACACATGCATGCATGCATGCATGGACACACACACACTCACACACACACACACACACACGTATGCACGGATGGACACACACACACACACACACACACACACACACACACATACACACACACACACACACACACACCACACACACACACATGCATGCATGCATGCACGGACACACACACACTCACACACACACACACACACACACACACACACACACACACACACACACACACACACACACACATATGCACGGATGGACACACACACACACACACACACACACACACACACACACACACACACTACACACACACACAGTGATAGATCTAGCTTTAAAATTGAATAGTTGTCCTTGATGAAAGCTGGGTTCAAAGCTGTGAGTCAGATTTAAACAGACCATTGTAAGAGTGGCACACTCCTGCCTCTCCACAGTCTTATCAAGTTCAGCAGAAAGCAAGGACAGTTAAAGAGATGATAGTGTGTGCCTGTGATAGCAAGGGTGTATTGGTAGCACATTGCATTCCATTGGGACAAACTGCTAATCAAGACTACTCCAGTCTGTTTCTGATAAAAAATTCCTACTCCAAGCTGTTTCTGATGAAAATTCCTGCTCCAGGCTGTTTCTGAAGAAAATCCCTATTCCAGGCTGTTTCTGAAGAAAATTCCTACTCCAGGCTGTTTCTGAAGAAAATTCCTACTCCAGGCTGTTTCTGATGAAAATTCCTACTTCAGGCTGTTTCTGGTGAAAATTCCTGCTCCAGGCTGTTTCTGGTGAAAATTCCTACTCCAGGCTGTTTCTGAAGAAAATTCCTACTCCGGGCTGTTTCTGATGAAAATTCCTACTTCAGGCTGTTTCTGGTGAAAATTCCTACTCCAGGCTGTTTCTGATGAAAATTCCTACTCCAGGCTGTTTCTGATGAAAATTCCTACTTCAGGCTGTTTCTGGTGAAAATTCCTACTGCAGGCTGTTTCTGATGAAAATTCCTACTCCAGGCTGTTTCTGGTGAAAATTCTTACTCCAGGCTGTTTCTGATGAAAATTCCTACTCCAGGCTGTTTCTGATGAAAATTCTTACTCCAGGCTGTTTCTGATGAAAATTCCTGCCCCAGGCTGTTTCTGATGAAAATTCCTACTCCAGGCTGTTTCTGGTGAAAATTCTTACTCCAGGCTGTTTCTGATGAAAATTCCTACTCCAGGCTGTTTCTGGTGAAAATTCTTACTCCAGGCTGTTTCTGATGAAAATTCCTACTCCAGTCTGTTTGTAATAAAAATTCCTATTTCAGGCTGTTTCTGATGAAAATTCCTACTCCAGGCTGTTTCTGAAGAAAATTCTTACTCCAGGCTGTTTCTGAAGAAAATTCCTACTCCAGGCTGTTTCTGATGAAAATTCCTGCCCCAGGCTGTTTCTGATGAAAATCCCTACTCCAGGCTGTTTCTGATGAAAATTCTTACTCCAGGCTGTTTCTGAAGAAAATTCCTACTCCAGGCTGTTTCTGATGAAAATTCCTACTCCAGGCTGTTTCTGATGAAAATTCTTACTCCAGGCTGTTCCTGATGAAAATTCCTACTCCAGGCTGTTCCTGATGAAAATTCTTACTCCAGGCTGTTTCTGATGAAAATTCCTGCCCCAGGCTGTTTCTGATGAAAATCCCTACTCCAGGCTGTTTCTGATGAAAATTCTTACTGCAGGCTGTTTCTGAAGAAAATTCCTACTCCAGGCTTTTTCTGATGAAAATCCCTACTCCAGGCTGTTTCTGAAGAAAATTCCTACTCCAGTCTGTTTCTGATGAAAATTCCTACTTCAGGCTGTTTCTGGTGAAAATCCCTACTCCAGGCTGTTTCTGATGAAAATTCCTACTCCAGGCTGTTTCTGATGAAAATTTCTACTTCAGGCTGTTTCTGGTGAAAATTCCTACTGCAGGCTGTTTCTGATGAAAATTCCTACTCCAGGCTGTTTCTGGTGAAAATTCTTACTCCAGGCTGTTTCTGATGAAAATCCCTGCTCCAGGCTGTTTCTGATGAAAATTCTTACTCCAGGCTGTTTCTGATGAAAATCCCTGCTCCAGGCTGTTTCTGATGAAAATCCTGCTCCAGGCTGTTTCTGATGAAAATCCCTGCTCCAGGCTGTTTCTGATGAAAATTCTTTCTCCAGGCTATTTCTGATGAAAATTCTAAGACCTGCAATCCAAACGAAATGTGAAACATTATTAAATGATTCACCATTGATATTACATGACAAGACATCTTATGATCTGTAGTCTATATATGTGAATGTGCTGTTTATCAGATAAAGTAGTGACAGTGTTTCGTCATTTCAGGAAGATTTTATGACAGTCAATTTTGATATTTGCAATGATATTGTCACAAAAAGAATCTTTGTTCGTTTCAGATTCATTAGATACTTTTTACAGATTTATAGATAGGAATAAACAAAAATTGTAGATGTAATTTCTCCAGTGTTTCTGGAAATTTTCTGAGCATACACTGAAATCAAAAGTGTTACAGCATAAGAATTAAAAATCAGATTTATGAAACTGTTCCCTGTTCACATCAAACAGAAGTTGCTTGCTTACTGTTGCAGTGTAAAAGATCAGAGTACGCCAAACCAGTGTTTTCAGGTAAGCTGTGTGTTGTTTGACTTTCATTGTTACTATATAATATGTTGTACCTCATAGCTGTCTGAAACTTTAACCCTTTGGCTTCCACACCCTATCAACTAGATGCAAAACGGTGACTTGAATACTTGCATCAGTTTTGTTTATTTGTTGGGTTTTTTTTTTGGTGTGTGTGTGTGTGTGTGTGTGTGTGTGTGTGTGTGTGTGTGTGTGTTTGTATTGGGGTTACAACTCCTATGTACTCGCAAAGACCCGCAATCCTAAAGAAAGTTAAAACATTGTTAAATGATTCACCATTGATATTACATCATACATGACAACATATCTTATAATCTGCTGAAGTTTTGTATGTTTTGAAGCAGTTATAGCCCTGATATGGCCCTACGTGGTCGGCTGGACTTTAAACAACAATAACAATAACAATAACTTCAGTTCCAGCTCACAAACATAAAAATAGTTGACCAGTTCTCTGTTCATTGTCATGCGTCAGTTAATCAGATAGATAGTGTCACTGTTCCACAGGTTGTTTCCTCCCTGTCCTGATGCTTCAGTTAATCAGATAGATAGTGTCACTGTTCCACAGGTTGTTTCCTCCCTGTCCTGATGCTTCAGTTAATCAGATAGATAGTGTCACTGTTCCACAGGTTCTGTTTCCTCCCTGTTCTGATGCTTCAGTTAATCAGATAGATAGTGTCACTGTTCCACAGGTTCTGTTTCCTCCCTGTCCTGCAGCCTTCCCCCATTCTACTTAGTTAGTTTAGTTTGGCCCATCTCCCGATCGAGCCTCTGTGATGTACTTCTTCCTCTTGCTCCTGTCCAACATAGCTGCCCTGATCACATCAATGTTTTCGAGGCCAGTGTCCCTTTTGAGAAGATCAATGAAATCTGTTGTCTTCCTTCCCCTGTTCGCTCTCCCTCCAGTTGGCTGCCACAGTACAAGTTGTAAAGCAACTTCCTCTGGATGTCGCATACAGTGACCGGCTAGGCGAAGCCTACGTGTTCTTATCTTGTCACTAACTTTAGGAAGGTATCCATATAGCTCTTCGTTAGTCATGTGCTGCTTCCAAGAGACATTTAATGCCATCCTCAACATGCGAGTATAGGTTCCATCAAGACTCTTCTCCATCTGCTTTGTTAAGGTCCATGTTTCCGTGTTGTAGAGCAACACAGACTCGACAGTGGATACAAAGAGACGAATCTTTAGTTCTTTTTTCAAGTTAGAAGTCCGTATCATCTTCAGCTTGTGACATGCAGACCAAGCAAGGGTTTTTCAAAAAGAGATGTCTTTCTGACTGCTCTTCATCCATCTGCCCAGATACTTGAAATTGGTGACTTGCTCGATGTCTCCCCCATTGATAGATTTCATATCGTTTTCACCATTTTAAGACCTTGCCAGTGCATATGTTTTGCACAGGCTCAAAGAACCTGCGGATGAGTGTGGACAGTTCAGGATGGAGCACCTGTGGGATTGTCCAGGTGTGATGAATCCCTCTTGGACAAACTCCAAACTCTGAAAGACTGCACACAAACATAAAATTATGAGATTTGCTCCTTGAGAAAGTAGTCTGATACATGTACTCAACTCCACCATGTTTTGTGTGGTAGAAATTTGCTTACCAGGGGTTGAAGATTGTTTGATGGGGTGGGGGCAGAATTTGAGAAGCACTGAAAATCGTGAAGGGCAAGTCATCTTTGAATGAAAACGTTAAGTATCAGCCGTTTTGCTTGTACAGACAGGTGGTCACAACAAGTGAGTTATGCTTGTACAGACAGGTGGTCACAACAAGTGAGTTATGCTTGTACAGTCAGGTGGTCACAACAAGTGAGTTATGCTTGTACAGACAGGTGGTCACAACAAGTGTGTTATGCTTGTACAGACAGGTGGTCACAACAAGTGTGTTATGCTTGTACAGACAGGTGGTCACAACAAGTGAGTTATGCTTGTACAGTCAGGTGGTCACAACAAGTGAGTTATGCTTGTACAGTCAGGTGGTCACAACAAGTGAGTTATGCTTGTACAGACAGGTGGTCACAACAAGTGTGTTATGCTTGTACAGACAGGTGGTCACAACAAGTGAGTTATGCTTGTACAGTCAGGTGGTCACAACAAGTGAGTTATGCTTGTACAGACAGGTGGTCACAACAAGTGTGTTATGCTTGTACAGACAGGTGGTCACAACAAGTGAGTTATGCTTGTACAGACAGGTGGTCACAACAAGTGAGTTATGCTTGTACAGACAGGTGGTCACAACAAGTGAGTTATGCTTGTACAGACAGGTGGTCACAACAAGTGAGTTATGCTTGTACAGACAGGTGGTCACAACAAGTGAGTTATGCTTGTACAGACAGGTGGTCACAACAAGTGAGTTATGCTTGTACAGACAGGTGGTCACAACAAGTGAGTTATGCTTGTACAGACAGGTGGTCACAACAAGTGAGTTATGCTTGTACAGACAGGTGGTCACAACAAGTGTGTTATGCTTGTACAGACAGGTGGTCACAACAAGTGAGTTATGCTTGTACAGACAGGTGGTCACAACAAGTGAGTTATGCTTGTACAGACAGGTGGTCACAACAAGTGAGTTATGCTTGTACAGACAGGTGGTCACAACAAGTGAGTTATGCTTGTACAGACAGGTGGTCACAACAAGTGAGTTATGCTTGTACAGACAGGTGGTCACAACAAGTGAGTTATGCTTGTACAGACAGGTGGTCACAACAAGTGAGTTATGCTTGTACAGACAGGTGGTCACAACAAGTGAGTTATGCTTGTACAGACAGGTGGTCACAACAAGTGAGTTATGCTTGTACAGACAGGTGGTCACAACAAGTGAGTTATGCTTGTACAGACAGGTGGTCACAACAAGTGACCCCTGTTCAGCCAGAAATGACAGGACCAGCCACCAGGCAACACCCAGTTTGATAAAGAGCTCAAGAGGAGACCACAGTGTCAACTCTCCATCAGTTTTTTAAACTCTGGAAGAAAATATTTATCATGCAAATTGCACTGTTACATGAACATCAAATAAATCATACAGTGATAAAAGATCTTAAATTTTGACAGTAGACAGTACATTCGGACAGGTAGTTAAGGGGACAAAGAAGAGTACTAAGAGCAGGACCTGGGTATGTTTGCAGAGCACATATTCTGACTGCCGTGAGACGCCCGCTGATGATGTTTACGTAGAGTTTCTGTGTGACAGCGGTTGTGGGGAGGCTGACGTCAGCTTCTGGTACAGACTGGTCCTCAGTCCTCCAGGATATGGTAAGTCCCTTGTTGCTCATTGATGATGATGATGATGATGATGATGATGATGATGATGACTGTGGAGTAATGGCATAGTGCTTTAACCCTCTGACTCCCGCATTCTATCTACCAACTACAAAAACTTAACCCTTTGATTCCCTCACCCTTTCCATCAGCTTCCTGCAGGAAGCTGATGGAAAGGGTGAGGGAATCAAAGGGTTAAGTTTTTGCTTTGCTAGCATGATTGGCAATGCAAGATACTGGTGGACAGGGTGTGGGAGTCAAAGGGTTAAACACCCTCCAAAATTGTGAGAAATCCGGGGTTAAGTTCACAGATCAGGGATTCTTCTTCCCTATCCCCCCCCCCCCCTCTTCTGCCCTACCATCTCTCCCCTATTTAAGTAGACTGTTAATGGAGGTCTGGGTTCAAGTCTTTCAGATAAGATGGTTAAATGAACTCCTGTACACAGCCAGCACTTCGGGCACAGGTAAAAGATCTCATGACAACAAAGAAGTTATGTGTGTGTGTGCTTGTGTGTGTGTGTTAGCGAGTGTGTGTGTGTGTTAGCGAGTGTGTGTGTGTGTGTGTGTGTGTGTTAGCGTGTGTGTGTGTGTGTGTGTGTGTGTGTGTGTGTGTGTGTGTGTGTGTGTGTGTGTGTGTGTGTGTGTGTGTTTATCCTTGGTAAAATTCTGTAAACAAAATCCACTTTCAAAAAAGTACACATAGACAACAGGAAATCAGTGATGCTGCACCATTGCAATGTGCTGTCCCAGATAAAGCAGCCCCCTCATTTCCTTCACTGTATACATGTCCGCCGGCTTCTGGCAATGAATGTTGCCATTGTTTCAGGCAATCCAAATGTCCGCGAATTCGCGGATATCTGTGAAAAGGGGGGGGGGGGGGGGGGGGATTCCATGCAGATATGGAGAACCGGGACTGGGATCATTGAAACTTCGAAACAAGCCGGAAGTGCATGCGCGGTTTTACTTTTGCAACTGTCCGGGAGATTTGCGCATCCTCTTTTCATAAGTGTCACTCTCTGTGTTCCATTGACGCATTGAAATATGAGTATACGTAGGGACTTTGTTCCACTAAATGCTTCCATCACTGACATCGATGAAGGCCTCAAAAACCTCTGGAAATGGAACTGGCTGCAGGAAGTGTACGATGGCAATAAGTTTGCTCGTTTCTTTGAGAAACTGAATATCGCCGGTAAAGCATACTGCACACTTTGCCGCTTGGAAATCAGTTACAAGTCCGGCGGTAAACGAGCACTGGTTGATCACCTGAAAGGAAAGCAGCACAACGACAGGCTCAGGACATCAAGTGAAAATTTTTGTTTGTCAGGTGAGGCATAAGAGAGTGATGAAAAGTTGCATGTTTTGTTCATTGTTAACAATGCTTGTGCCCTTTTTTCTTTTACTAAAATACTTGATTTATCTTTCACCAGAGGGGGTTAAATTTTCATTTACTCGACTAAAATGTTTCAGCTTCAGGGGCGCTGCTCCCAGACCCCCACCAGGGGCTCTGTCCCTGGACCCCGCCAGGAGCCTATGCGGCCCCCTGGACCCCCTGCATTTTTTTCCTTGAAACACAATGTTGCTTGAATGGACTGCCTGTGTTTTCCCAGTTCCTGCTCGCTGTCCAAGAGCTTGGTGGTCAGTGGAGTTGTAGTCAGCCATGTCTCCTGTCTGTCCAGTTGTAGAGATGGCATGGCTGCAGTATGTGTACAACTGTGTGGTCCCATGACCACAAGGCAGCTTGATGAAGTTGTCATTTTGAACTTATTATTGGAAAGCAGTCAGATTTCACATGGAAGACTACCATGGAAAGAAGAATACAGTATGTTACGGTATTGTACAATACTGTGTAGTGCAGTGCAGTAAAGTACGGTACAGTACAATATAGTACAGACACAACACAGCACAAACAAGCACAACACACAGCACAACACACACAACACAGCACAGCACAACACAACACAACACACCACACACACCACACCACACCACACCACACCACACCACAGCACAATAAATAGAATGGAATAGAACAAACAGAATGAATACAATACAGTACAGTACAATACAATACATACAATACAATGCAACGCAATACAATACAATACAATACAATACAATGAATCATGCAATACAATACAATACATACAATACAATACAATGCAATGCAATGCAATACAATACAATACAATACAATACAATACAATACAATACAATACAATACAATGCAATGCATGCAATGCAATACAACACAACACAACACAACACAAACAAACAATACAATACAACACAACACAACACAATGCATACAATACAAACAATGCAATGAATGCAGTGCAATGTGATACAATACAAATGGTAACAATAACAGTGATGGTGATGGTTACAGTTATAATGGTGATGATGTTGACAGATGATTATGATGAAATTTTTAACTTGACTGTGACGCTCCGTAGCTATAGCTGGGGAGATGTTATGTGTTTTTTTTAATGAGACTATGTGTATACTAAAATAAGGGAGATTATACTGACAGCAGAGTTTAACCATTTTTCTAAGTAGATTTCTTTCCCTTTGAGCTTGTTTTCGCGGTACCCAAAACAAAAAGAAATTTTGAAGAGTCAAAAGACTCTACGCATGTGTTTAATCATTTTTCAGACAAAATATTCATAAAAGCAGAACTCATAGTGACTTCCTGTGAAGAAAGTATATCCTGTGACAACTTAAGTGCAGTTTTGTGACATGGATATTTAATGGATTACAAGCAGCAGTTTGATATGTCATGTGTGTACATCCGGAACTTTTCTGTTTTTGCTATTTACATGCCTTTTTCAATGGTAAACCAGAAAAAAATGAAAGCATGCATAAACAAGCTGTCAGCACAGTTACAAAGTAGGCATAATGACCTTTTAAAACATACGTAACAGGATAGGTTTATTGTCGTTGGATATTCTCCATAATTTTTTTTTTAAAGTACCAAAAACTGCGTCTCGAGAGTTTCAGCAGCCATTTTAGGGTGCATCTCCAAAGAGTTAAAAGCATTTTCTGAAACTCAAAGCGTTAACCAAATACAATACAGAAAAATGGGTGCTTTTCATCTGACAGATGTAAACGAACATAAATATTTGAGAGATAAACATATTCTATAAGACGGATATAAACAAATATAGATTGCTTAACCCTTTGACTCCCGCACCCTAACCACCAGCATCATGCACATGAACCATACTAGCAAAGCAAAAACTTGACCCTTTGATTCCCTCACCCTATCCACCAGCTTCCTGCAGGAAGCTGGTGGATAGGGTGAGAGAATCAAAGGGTTAAGTTTTTGCAACTAGCGGATGGGATGCGGGATCAAAGGGTTAATCTGATAGGCACAAACAAATGTAAATTTACATGTGACACATAACCAAACACGAACACTTCATTTCTGACGGACATAAACAAAGTATGCGCTTTACACCAGAAAAGATACGAACAAACAACATAAACAGACATGCAGATGCTGGCGCTGTTGAAGATTTTGATGAAAAGCACTTACATAGGGCTAATAACTCTATAGACCATAGAAGAGAGAAAATTCATTTATTCTTAACCCTTTGATGCCCACACACCCTGTCCATCAGCATCTTGCATCGCCAACCATGCTAGTAAAGCAAAAACTTACCCCTTTGACTCTCTCACCCTATCCACCAGCTTCCTGCAGGAAGCTGGTGGATAGGGTGAGGGAGTCAAAGGGGTAAGTTTTTGCAGTTGGTGGATAGGGTGCGGGAGTCAAAGGGTTAATTTACAAGAAAAATCGTTAAGCACTTATGTGTTTTCTTAAACATCTTACCCTCGGCCCAAAATAGGATTAAACTACACGTTGTAAAAAATTCACAGAAAGATAAGTTGACAAGAAATCACACCAGGGTGCACCAATGCCTCACCACTTTCCGCACAATCACCTGCCAAGCTCCTGATGTCACACAATGGCCATTTCATCAAGCAAAATTGGGTGGGGATGGGTGTGTGTGCGGGCTTCCATGCATTGCGTAACCCATTTGGACATTGTTTACAAACTGAAGGATGAAAAACCACAGGACATAGCCACACAACACACACCAACCAGGCCCAGCCCAGCGCTAACGGACCAAGAGAGAATGGAAGAGCTCTCTCTTGCTTTAGTCTGGGCTTTCATTCTCTTGCTGCCAGCTTTTTCCCACTTACTATTATAGTTGGCAGTTAGCAATCAGAAGCTCCCAGTGTTGCTTTACTACAACCACAGGGTGTGTTCACACAGCTGTGAAAGGGGCCAGGCATGCTGCTCTAGACACAGCCCATTTTGCTGTTCAGTTAACAGGGCTTAAAATGTTCCGCATCTGGGTGGAATTCCGCAATTTCAGTTTGTCCAAAAAAAAAAAAAAAGAAAAAAATAAGGAGCAAGGCATCCATGATCGGCTTGCAAGCGTTCATAGCAATGATGCACAAGTTATGGCCCCTGATTTGCCCCCGGACCCCCTAGTTTCAGTGGGGTTTTTTCCTCCTCCTGTTTTAAGCCCTGAGTTAGGTCTGACATGCCCCCAAAGTGATCCCAAGTTTTGCCGTCTTTCTGAGACCTCATTCAAAGAATGAATAAACTACGCACTGTAAAAAATTTCACTGAAAGATAATATCTAAATATCCTGAAGTAATCATAATTCTATATCTTGAGTTGTGAACATTGAGAAAAGATATAATTACATACATTGATGGAATGTATTGATAGTAATTGAAAGGAAATGAGTAAAAGTACATTCATCATCATCATCAGTGCCCTGCCGCTGGCGTTGGCGACCATGGACTTCCAACCATCTCTATCTCTCGTTGCCCCAGCATTCCCCCACCCTCCCATTCCCAGCCACTCGCAAGTCCGTCCAGCATTCTCTCCCTGGGTCAACCTGGTGCTCTCCTTCCCTCCAGCTTTCCGCTGTGACCAGGTGCTCCAAATTCCCTTCCTCATAAAATGGCCTATAAATGTTGCCTGTCTTTTCCTAATCTTCCTTATGAGTGATCTACTTGTGTCTGCCTCCATCAAGACTGTCTCGTTTGTTTTCTAAAAGTACATTGAGATCAATTAAACATTACTTAAAGGAAATGAGTACAGAACAATTTCATATTGTTATGATATCATCAAAATGAAAAAAAGCCGAAATAAATAATCATCATACAGAGTAGGCAAAGATAGACAAATGAACAGGTAAAAAGCATAGATAAAAGAACAAGAAAAGCATGTCTGATAGAGTGAATTCAACAATTCAGTAGTACATCAATAATCTAACGTATGAATTCGAATTTGGTGGGATTTGAATGGAACGAATGAGTGAAGATAAATGAATGAGAAATAATAAATAATTGAGGAACAAACCGTACTGATAAAAGTTCTTAGAAATATTGTATCATTGAAAAGGTTTAGCTAAGAGTGTTGGAAATAATGTATTATTGAGAAGGCAAGCCTTTATGCCTCTTTGGATAAGAGTTCTTTGAAAATGGGTTGTTGTAACATCCTGGACCTGCAGAATACGTTGTGCTTCTTGGTGACAAACATACTGTGAATGATCTTCATAGTGGACAGTCAGCAAGCAAAGCCAGAGCAGGATCAAGGCAGCCGAGATGTGGTTTCTCAGAAGAATGTTGAGAGTTCCATGGACAGCAAAGAAAACAAACGAGACAGTCTTGATAGAGGCAGACACAAGTAGATCACTCATAAGGAAGATTAGGAAAAGACAAGCAACATTTATAGGCCATTTTATGAGGAAGGGGGATTTGGAGCACCTGGTCACAACGGGAAAGCTGGAGGGAAAGAGAGCACCAGGTAGACCCAGGGAGAGAATGCTGGACGGACTTGCAGAGTGGCTGGGGATGAGGAGGGTGGGGGAGATGCTGGGGGCAACGAGAGATAGAGATGGTTGGAAGTCCATGGTCGCCAACGCCATGTGGCAGGACCCTGATGATGATGATGATGAGTGACCATGATGATGCAAGGATAGACAAGTTAGTGAAAACCCAATACCCCACCAGCATGTACATGCATATAGTATTTACTATAATTATTTTGGATCCTTTTCCATCTTGCCCATCATGTGGCGTCTACAGTGTTCCTGCGAATGGAATTTTTCAGGCATGGTTATGCTGTCTTGAGAAAATTGAAACTGAAACTTTTTTTTTTTTTCCTGGATCTGATTATGTTTTGCTTTTATGATCATGATGATATTGCCTTTGTTCTCAAAAAGTGCCCAATATGTATGTTTCCCTTCAAGTCAGTCGGGTCAACAACACAGCAGTATTCTTATGGGTATTTCTTTCATTGCATACCCAGTTCTCAAGAAAGTGCCCAATATATTGTATGTTTCCCCTTCAAGTCAGTGTCAACAACACAGCAGTATTCTTATGGGTATTTCTTTCATTGCTTACCCAGTTCTCAAGAAAGTGCCCAATATTATGTTTCCCTTCAAGTCAGTCGGGTCAACAACACAGCAGTATTCTTATGGGTATTTCTTTCATTGCTACCCAGTTCTCAAAAAGTGCCCAATATGTATGTTCCCCTTCAAGTCAGTGTCCTCAACAACACAGCAGTATTCTTATGGGTATTTCTTTCATTGCTTACCCAGTTCTCAACAAAGTGCCCAATATATATGTTACCTGCAAGTCAGTGTCCTCAGCAACACAGCAGTATTCTTATGGGTATTTCTTTCATTGCTTACCCAGTTCTCAAGAAAGTGCCCAATATGTATGTTTCCCTTTAAGTCAGTCGGGTCTACAACACAGCAGTATTCTTATGGGTATTTCTTTCATTGCATACCCAGTTCTCAAGAAAGTGCCCAATATGTATGTTTCCCTTTAAGTCAGTGTCCTCAACAACACAGCAGTATTTTATGGGTATTCTTTCATTGCATACCCAGTTCTCAAGAAAGTGCCCATATGTATGTTTCCCTTTAAGTCAGTGTCCTCAACAACACAGCAGTATTCTTATGGGTATTTCTTTCATTGCATACCCAAGTCTATTCTTATTCAGTGCTGACTGATTGTGTAGTATATGATTAATTAATTCTGAGGCAATGGTGCAGTTCAGTCTCTCAGATATGCGAGACATTTTCTCTGTAAATGGATAAGAGGTAAGTGAGAGAGACATAAACTGCTCCATTACTTATTTCAGTCATTATGTTGTTTTTTTTAAAGTCAAATGGACATCAGTTGCATACAAATACTTGGATTACCATGAGTGAAACTGAAACTTTGTGACTATGAGTGTGTGTATGGTGTGTGTGTGTGTGTGTGTGTGGTGTGTGTGTGTGTGTGTGTGTGTGTGTGTGTTGTGTGTGTGTGTGTGTGTGTGTGTTGTGTGTGTGGTGTGTGTGTGTGTGTGTTTTGTGTGTGTGTCTGTGTGTAGTGTTTTGTGTGTGTGTGTGTATGTGTGTATGTGAAACTGAAAGAGATGGAGAGAGAGAGAGCAATTGTGTATGTTTTGTTTATTTGTGTGTGTGTGTGTGTGTGTGTGTGTGTGTGTGTGTGTGTGTGCATGTGCGTGTGTATATTTGCATGTGTGTGTGTGTGTGTGTGAGAGAGAGAGAGAGAGAGAGAGAAACTTTGTGTGTGTGTGTGTGTATGTGAGTATGTGTATGTAGAGAGAGAGAGAGAGCGCGCAAGCGCATGCGCGCAAGAGAGAGAGAGAGAGAGGATGTGTGTGTCCGTGTGTGTGTGGGGTGTGTGTGTGTGTGTGTGTGTGTGTGTGTGTGGCGCGCAGCTGTGCGCATGTGCACATGACGTGCTTCTATGTATTCAATTAACTCTTCTTTTTGTGTAGTGGACTGGTGCCTAATGCGAGACAACAAGTTCCCAGGGGACCTGGTGACGTTGCCATCCGGCGCGACACTGCCCACCTACACCACACCCAAACCAGGTGATGGAACAGGAGCTGCCACAGACACATCACCTTCATGCTGTCTTCTGTTGGCTGTTGCCTTGGTGATCTTTGCTTGGTTCCTGTAATGGAGGGCTGAGTGTGGTGACATTGATTTGATTGTTTCTGCATGCTGGTGCGGTGCTAGAAGATTTTGTTATACAGTTGTTTTTAAGTTGGTTACACTGTTGTGGCTCTGCGAGGCCTTATATTACATTTTTATTGATAAGTTTGTGGTTCAGTAAGGTTTTATATAGTATTTTCAAGCAAGGCCTTATATTACATTTTTATTTATATGTTTGTGGTTCAGTAAGGTTTTATATCGTATTTTCAAGCAAGGCCTTATATTACATTTATGTTTATATGTTTGTGGTTCAGTAAGGTTTTTATATCGTATTTTCAAGCAAGGCCTTATATTACATTTATGTTATATGTTTGTGGTTCAGTAAGGTTTTATATCGTATTTTCATTTATGATTTTGTGGCTTTGTAAAACTTTGTGTTGTATTTCTATTATTTTGTGGTTCTGTAAGGTTTTATATTTGTATTTTATTTTTTATAATTTTGTGGTTCTGTAAGGTTTTATATTGTATTTGTATTTTTTATAATTTTGTGGTTCTGTAAGGTTTTATATTGTATTTGTATTTTTTATAATTTTGTGGTTCTGTAAGGTTTTATATTGTATTTGTATTTTTTATAATTTTGTGGTTCTGTAAGGTTTTATATTGTATTTGTATTTTTTATAATTTTGTGGCTCTGTAAGGTTTTATATTGTATTTGTATTTTTTATAATTTTGTGGTCTGTAAGGTTTTATATTGTATTTGTATTTTTTATAATTTTGTGGTTCTGTAAGGTTTTATATTGTATTTGTATTTTTTATAATTTTGTGGTTCTGTAAGGTTTTATATTGTATTTGTATTTTTTATAATTTTGTGGTTCTGTAAGGTTTTATATTGTATTTGTATTTTTTATAATTTTGTGGCTCTGTAAGGTTTTATATTGTATTTGTATTTTTTATAATTTTGTGGTTCTGTAAGGTTTTATATTGTATTTGTATTTTTTATAATTTTGTGGTTCTGTAAGGTTTTATATTGTATTTTTATTTTTTTATAATTTTGTGGTTCTGTAAGGTTTTATATTGTATTTTATTTTTTTATAATTTTGTGGTCTGTAAGGTTTTATATTTGTATTTGTATTTTTTATAATTTTGTGGTTCTGTAAGGTTTTATATTTGTATTTGTATTTTTTATAATTTTGTGGTTCTGTAAGGTTTTATATTTGTATTTGTATTTTTTATAATTTTGTGGCTCTGTAAGGTTTTATATTTGTATTTTATTTTTTATAATTTTGTGGCTCTGTAAGGTTTTATATTGTATTTTTATTTTTTATAATTTTGTGGTTCTGTAAGGTTTTATATTGTGTTTTATTTTTTATAATTTTGTGGCTCTGTAAGGTTTTATATTTGTATTTTTATTTTTTATAATTTTGTGGCTCTGTAAGGTTTTATATTGTTTTTATTTTTTATAATTTTGTGGTTCTGTAAGGTTTTATATTGTGTTTTATTTTTTATAATTTTGTGGTTCTGTAAGGTTTTATATTGTGTTTTTATTTTTTATAATTTTGTGGTTCTGTAAGGTTTTATATTGTTTTTTATTTTTTATAATTTTGTGGTTCTGTAAGGTTTTATATTGTTTTTATTTTTTATAATTTTGTGGTTCTGTGAGACTTTGTATTGTATTTCTATTCATGATTTTTTTGGCTGTGTATGGCTTTATATTGTATTTTTTATTTTTGATTATGTGACTTAAAGAGTTATTATTGTTCTTTTATTTAGTTCATTTTATCTTATACTAAACTAAATCATGTGTTCATTTGTGTACACACTGATTTGTTTGTTTGATGTACAGTTGTGATGAGATCACAGATTCATCCACTGTAATGCAAACTGTCTTCAGGTGTCGTTTCTAACATAGAATTTAAAGCTTTTTGACCAGATCAGTGACTGTTAGTTTGGTCATGATGACACATTATACTGATTAAGATGGTGGTTGAACAAGTGTACAAGAGTGGTCATGATGACTCATTATACTGATTAAGATGGTGGTTGAACAAGTGTACAAGAGTGGTCATGATGACACATTATACTGATTAAGATGGTGGTTGAACAAGTGTACAAGAGTGGTCATGATGACTCATTATCTTGATTAAGATGGTGGTTGAACAAGTGTACAAGAGTGGTCATGATGACACATTATACTGATTAAGATGGTGGTTGAACAAGTGTACAAGAGTGGTCATGATGACTCATTATCTTGATTAAGATGGTGGTTGAACAAGTGTACAAGAGTGGTCATGATGACTCATTATACTGATTAAGATGGTGGTTGAACAAGTGTACAAGAGAATGTGATAAGTATTTTCAAAGGATGACTTTGTCTTGTTTTTTTTGTTTTTTTTTCTGTTGGTCATCATCATCATCATGATGTGCCCTGCTGCATGGTTGGCAATCATGGCCCTCCATACAAAAATCTTTTGATTCTTTGAGGAAAGTTGTGAATCTTTGAATTCCCTCATTCTGTTGGGAAGTGGTAAGTCTTTGAATTCCCTCATTCTGTTGGGAAAGTGGTAAGTCTTTGAATTCCCTCATTCTGTTGGGAAAGTGGTAAGTCTTTGAATTCCCTCATTCTGTTGGGAAAGTGGTAAGTCTTTGAATTCCCTCATTCTGTTGGGAAAGTAGTAAATCTTGAATTCCCTCATTCTGTTGGAAAGTAGAAATCTTTGAATTCCCTCATTCTGTTAGGAAAGTTGTAAATCTTTGAATTCCCTCATTGTGTTGGGAAAGTAGTGAATCTTTGAATTACCTCATTCTGTGGGAAAGTAGTGAATCTTTGAATTCCCTCATTCTGTTAGGAAAGTAGTGAATCTTTGAATTCCCTCATTCTATCCACCAGCTTCCACAAGATTTTTTTGGTTTTGTTGTGAGAGTTCCACTACCTCAGTTGGTTAGAGTGTCTTGCTGACAACACCACAGGTTTGTTGAATATGACCCCATGTGGATCACATGATTGTTAGCAGGCTTGCTGTCTCTGTCCACAGAGCCATGGATTCAAAAGATCTGGTATCTCAAGTTCAGTCCCTGCTTACAACATAAAATAAAAACTGGCCTGTTAGTTGCATGTTTTAACCCTTTGATTCCTGCACCCTATCCTCCAGCTGCAAAAACTTAACCCTTTTGACTCCCTCACTCCCTTCCTGCAGGATGCTGGTGAATAGGGTGAAGGAGTCAGAGGGTTAATTTTTGCTTTGGTGTTACTTATGATGATGCAGGATACTGGTGGACAGGGTGCAGGTGTAAAAGGGTTAAATGTTGCAATCATCGGAGGTAAGAATCCTCCTTGGATCTGTGGATTTCCACAACAGAAAGAATCAATTTCTTCAGATTACATTGGCCATTACTTAGGAAATCTAATACAGTTTCATTTTTTTAAAGGTAGAATAAATGTAAGTGGGTATAATTTGTGATGTAACATGTGCACGTATATAGACGTTAAATACCAGAGAATGTCTGATTTGATGCTTGAAAGTGCGCTAGTGTGCGCAGGTTTTAATCGGTTGAAAAGCACTTCTGGGAGAGAATGTCCCTGGATACCCCTGTATTTCTCTCTTTTTTGTTTGTTTCCAGCAGTTCCCACCTCCGATCATTGTTGTGGTGTCAGCATAGTGTTTTATGGATCCCATTTTCCCCTCCTCCCTCTCCATATGATTGAATAAAAACACGAAAACACAATTTTTTTTAGCTTTTGTAGCTTTCGGAGCTCTGATGCTCCTTCTTCAGCAGGCATGTTTATTTGCTACAGATGTCAATAGCTGGGGTCACGGCATTCGTACACTCTAGAAACAGTACGCACAAAAATTAACAGGATTTTCTAATGGTCACGACACATTGTGTTAAAGTTTCAGTTTTTTTCCAGAGTAATCAGTCGTCTCCATGTGAGGACGTTACCAGCACACAGGGGGTTGTGCAGGTTCAAGGTGTCAACTGTGTAATTACAGGCACATTTGGACTGAGTGCTTATGGGATTGTCTGAGTGCTGTGAATCCCTCTTAGAATTATATATATTTAACACTCAGCAAATTAGAGTGAACCAATCAACTGTGAAAATTGGATGCTGTTCATGTTCATGACAATTGCTGGGGAAACGCCAGAGGAGGTCAAGATCATTCGTAACATCAGCCTTCAGAGTCAGGGTTCTGCCTTGTCCACGTCGAAGGTTGACATGGTCGCTGAGGTTGGCAGACAATATGTCACCCAGGGGAGTGGGACACCTTGTCTGCATTCGAAGGCTGTGCCCGATCAGTCTCAGTCGGTGTCTTCGAAGCGTCTTGCTCAAGGATGAGAGCTTAGTCCAAGAGTAGAGCACCTTGGTGGAGATTTTCTCTGGCCAGTAGATGCCGAGTGCCGAGTGGATCATACGCCGATGAGAAGAGTCGATCACCTTCGAGAGAGTTTCGGTCAGAGGTATGGACTCAAGACCGTAGCATATGATGCTCTCTACTGCTGCCTTGAAAAGTCACCTTGATTTGTCATCGGCCTTCGAGCTGAAAATCGGCTTCAATTTGTTCATCGCTGCCCATGCTTTGGCGAATCGTTCGTCTACCACTGAAGTTGGAGACGAGGTGTCAATTCCGAGGTAACTGAACTGCTCGCATGTCTGAACCACCTCGCCGGACTGGAAAAAGATTCGGGGAATGATGTTGTGGCCGATCGTGCATGACTTAGAATAAAAACTATGACCTGCAGGAAGCTAGTTGAAGCTGGTGGCTAGGGTGAGGGAATCACCAGGGACAGTGTTCATGTACTGTCTGTTTTTGTTCAGTGGGTAGATTATATTTATGTTCGTATGAATTTTTCTATTTTGTTTTATCCTATTGGGGAATTATTTCACTCTTTTTACACTTACCCTATTGCTTGAATGCAAAAAGGTTTACAAGTGGTGCATTTGTTCATCTGTTCATCTGTGTTTCTTTGGCTATAGTATCTTAAGTTGTATTGATGTATGTACGGCATAGTGTGATTTTATTAATTTTTTACTTGATTGTTGTAAGGCAGTCTGATCGCATTGTTTGCAGGCATCTCGCTATATAAAAGTTATCATAATTATTGTTATTAATTTAATATTAATAGCAGTAATAGTTGTAGTACCGGTTGCCACACGTTTTAATGCAAGTTTGTCAATTGTTCAGACAGGGAACCATGTGGCCATTTGTTTTTCTTTTTATGATCAAATCTTCAACTGTTATGTGCCTGTTAGTTTGTATATGTGGATTAGATTTGTCAAAACTTTTGTTTAAAGATTTGAGAAGTGTGCCATTTTCTTCAGAAACAACAATAGCCTATGCTGACAGATACTGTGGATGTGGTACTTTTCATAGGTATGTTTCAATTGCTGTAGTTACTTGGAATAGAGAATAAGAAACTCAGATGTGTAAATTTCTGAAATATATAATTACTACTCCTGTCAGTTGCTGAATGTTCACATTATTCATTCTCTGCTGATAAGAACATTTTACAGTCAAGGAGTAGATGTAGCAGTTAATTGTATCTTTGTTAACTGATGTGTTGTTTGTTTGAGCGCTCAGGGAAACCACATGTTTAACAGTCCTTGCCACATTCATGAAATTATTCCTTTTAGACTACATGTATATGATGATATGATATTACATGTGGAATCTCACCTGACCTTATACCTTTGACCTGAATGTACTCCACATCTCTCTTACTGGTTAGACTCCTGTACTTACAAGTCTGCATACTCTTTTTAACTTGTTGTTGCTGTATTGCCAGCACTTACAGCGGCACAACCTCCACATCATGTGGTAGGCATTCGGTCAACACTTTCATGGAGCAATAAATGGCTAAAGGGAAATGACTGTTGCAAGACTGAAAAGCTCTGGCACTTGCTAGTAAGTGTTCCATAGCGGTACAAAGCACTTGCCAGTAAGTGTTCCATAGCAGTACAAAGCACTTGCCAGTAAAGTGTTCCATAGCGGTACATAGCATTATTGTGTTTATTCAACGCTGCATGTCTACGTTTATCATACACAGATGTGACATCAGCTTTAAAAAAACAACAACTAACAAAACAATAATAATCAACTACTGATTAGCTCCCTTTAAATGCAGTTTTGTTGCTTGTAGATGAAATGATGATGAGGAGGGTTACTCTCAGCAGCATCAATAAACACCAAATCTGACTTTATACGCTGGAGTAGCATGATAACAGGAAACCTGTGGTGTTTTTGACTCTGCATACTCTTTTGTCATCCATGTGCCACTGATGGGCCTTTCTTCTCTGATTGGTTTTATAGGTTGTTGTTGTTTACTGTTGTCATTGTTAATATTTTTGTTGCATCATCATCATCATCATCATCATCATCATCATCATCATCATCATCACAGTATTATATTACAAATAAGAAGTGTATGAAGCCAGAGAGAAGACATGTTCTTTAAATCAATACAGATGACGCTTTGACCAACATTTGCAATTCTGCCATGTAACTGCCTGTTATGGAGAATTTTTGAAACATTCCACACAGAAAGCCAATCAATGCAAAACACAGAACTACATAATTTTAGAAAAAGGTTTATATACATTTTTTGAGGACATTAATAGGTTTAATCCATTCATAACACATTCGAGATATATGCCAGTGCTTGAATATGCTTGAAATTAAACTCCCACAAATCCCCGTTGGGTTGCCCCACCTTCTGGAAATTCTGTGCTAGAAATTTCCTCTTTTCTGTCACTCTCTTTGTTTCTGCCTTGTTGCCTTGCTTTCTGTCATTTGTACTTATTTTCTGCCTTAATGGTCCATTCACCTGTATTTTTTCGATAAACTCTTACGTGCTTTTTCTTCGAATTGATAATTGGGTACATGTATTAAGTGCATTTTTGGCTCTGGGGAGGTGAGATATGCGAAGGCAATTTTAGGTAATTTATGCCTGTTTTTATATATGTTTTTGTGTCCTTATGTATGCTTATATTTGTATTCAGGTGTGTTTTTTAAATCCCTGTGCGATAAATTGGACGAAATGGTCCTGCGCCGGGGGCATGTCCTTAGATTATGTGCGTGAATGCATTGATATGTGTACTTAATTTTCTTTTCTTTTTTCTTTTCCTGTTGAAGTTTTGTGTGTTTTGAAGTGGTTATAGCCCTGATATGGCTCTGCGCAGTCGGCTGGGCTTTAAACAATAAAAAATAAATAAATAAAAAAAACTCCCACAAAGAAACAACATGTCAGTATCACAGGCATAGTGTAATCCACACTTATAACAATTTCCATATTGAAAATCATTCCAAAGATTCAATCTTGCATATTTGTTGATGCTAAGAATAATAATTGCATAATTGCACATATTTTCAGTTATCATGAAATACACTTTTGATTGCTAAAAGAAAGGAGGAGAAGATTGGTAATGTGGTCACAGCGCTTGTAACCCACAAGCGTTAAGAAAACAGTATATGACAATCAGTTTGGGGAAATGGAAGAGGGCGAAAGGAAGAAAGACAGAGTGATTCTTTGAAGATACTTGAATATTCAATGTTTACTTGTATGTTTGTGTGTACAAGTGCCACTGAGTTCTACAAGGGTTTTGGTCAAATTAAGTTTCGAAAAACCACAACTTTTTATTTATATATGTTTGTTCTGGTATTTTTCATTTATCCATGTCTTTCATTGTATGTTTGTTTAAATATTCTTTTATTGATTGATTGATTAATTGATTGATTCATTTCTTTCTTTCTCTGCTTGTTTATTCATTTGCTTTTAACTTGGGGCAATTTTGATGCATTTTGTACGATGCCAGTTTGTCTTTACTGAGAAATACAGAATTCGTGTCATCCACCATTGTGATTTTAGCTCTAGTTTTGTGAGTTTCCTTCCCAAGTTAATTCATTTATGGTGTTCAGCTGAGCCACTGAACACCATTGAGGAAAGTAGCTGCTGGACAGTTCAGCCATGTTTCATTGTCAGCCATGAAGAATACTGGTGGCCGGTTCACCCTGATGCACGCAACGTTTCTTGAAGTTGTTCGCCCTGTCCACCAGCCACAAAAATTTAACCCTTTCACTCCTTCACCCTATTTTCCAGCTTTCCTGGGAGAGGGAAAGAAAGCTTAAGTTTTTACTTTGCTGTCGTGGGTGATAATGTAGGAAGCTGGTGGATAGGACGAAGGAATGAAATGGTTCAGTTCTTTCTGTCTTTCATGGCTGGTAATGCGGGTTCCTGATGGTTAAAGGTGAGGGGTATTTTTCTTTTATAATTTTGGAATGTAGTTTTTATGTACAGTTAATCTGCAGTGTGTGTGCGTGTGTGTGTGTGTGTGTGTGTGTGTGTGTGTGTGTGTGTGTGTGTGTGTGTGTTGTGTGTGTGTGTGTGTGTGTGTGTGTGTGTGTGTGTGTGTGTGTGTGTGTGTGTGTGTGTGTGTGTGTGTGTGTGTGTGTGTGTGTGTGTGTGGTGTGGTGTGTGGTAGGATCTCTTTGATTTGGTTCATTCAGATATGTATATATTTTTTCCTTGCTTGTGTAAGACTTACTGTATATATGTTGTGTATTCTATGTCTATAATACTGTCACTCTCTGTATTAATCTTCTACATTCTTTGTAGCATAATTGTTATCAAAACCAGGAGGTTGACAAAGAAAGTGTAGATACAGATTAGTTAAATTTGTTTTCATTATTTTACAATGGAATCATGAGTTTATGTTGAAACAGTACATTTATGGAATCTTTTGATGCACATTGGTAATGCTTTTGGTTTTTTGGAGAAAGGGGGGTGCCTATCCTCTGCTCCAATTCTGTGTCAATATCTCCACACCAATCATTTTTGCTCTCAAAAAAACCCTTGATATTTTTATTTTTTTATTTTTTTTTAGGACTAATGGGTGTTTGAACGCACAACCTTCCAGGCAGTAGTGCATTGTGTTAACCACTTCGCCATGTTGATTGTACACAATGATGATATCATTTAGCGAAGACAGTATTGCTTACTTTGTTGAGTCGGCCAAAATCTACAAAATAAACCCTGCATTCCTGACAGAGCAGAACTGGACCAATTCATTCTTGTTTGGTCTCTGTCGCATATGGACATTCCCGCCTATGCTGCTGTGAGGAAGTAAATTATGTTTTACACTGAAATCAAAATGAGGACATTGTGAAATCAGATGTTGACAGTTCACAAGAAACACCCAAGGGTGTGGATGGGACCCAGAGCAGCAATGCCTTGCCATTCTCTGACAGTCACCACCCAAGCTCTCCGCGTCACTCAGTAGCCATTTCATCAAACAAAGAGGGGGGGGGGGGGGGGCTGTCCATGCATTGCATGACCCATTCAGACCCAGATACTTCGTTTACAAACCGAATGACAAGGTGAAAAGATGACCCACGTCAGAATCAAATTAAATTGAGGACATTGTGAAATCAGAAGATGAACGTCAATGAATATGTTAAAACCAAAATAATATTTTGAGGGGACCAAAAAAAAAGCCTTTTATGCATGTGCAAAGATTAAACAGTGTTGTTATT
Source organism: Monoplex corrugatus (assembly GCA_030674185.1). Taxonomy (NCBI): domain Eukaryota; kingdom Metazoa; phylum Mollusca; class Gastropoda; order Littorinimorpha; family Ranellidae; genus Monoplex; species Monoplex corrugatus. Next base: position 70,853,548 of record JAPXFY010000018.1, read on the forward strand.
ACAAATTTATCATTTGTTTTAAAGATGTCTATGAATCTTATTAATAATCCATGTTATTCATATCTTTTTGTATGACATCTGAATCTTATTAATAATCCATGTTATTGATATCTTCTTGTAATGACATTTTTATACATATATATATATATACACACTGCAGCGGAGTTGTTTTAAAATCTACACCTGTTTCTATGAACAAAATATTATTATTAATCATTGTTGTATATAATGTGACGTGATCTGCCCATGTTGTCTATGCAGTATGTGAAACTTATACAGCAGATATGTGCTGGTCATTTTCTTGCTGGGGGTAAGTTTTCTGTAATGGTACCCATATCACGTATACCATCGAGGCTGCTTTATTCTGATACGTCACAGTTTTGTAGATTGGGTCACTTGTACAGTATATATTGGGTCATTTGTAAGTATATGTTAGGTCACTTGTATATATTGGGTCATTCACACAACCTAGTTATATTGGTTTACTTATAAATACAATTTTACGTTTGGAAATATTTATATTACGTTGTATGTACAGATGAGATTGATTTCTTTATAACATATGGAGTATGGTGATAATAGTTTCACGTCATTAGTAATATCTCTATATGTCATAAGACAAAGCTTGTTACTAGTTTCACGTCATTAGTAATATCTCTATATGTCATAAGACAAAGCTTGTTACCTAGAAAAGTCTTGTTTCTTAATTTGATGGTGATGTTGCCAAAAAAAAAAAAAAAAAAAAGAAAAACATTGGCTGTGTATAGCATGTCCAAGTAGGTGTCAGCATCTTTAATTCCTCTTCTTGTTTTACTTCTGCCTTGAAGTCTGTGAAGAGGTGTTTGGTTGCTGCATTGAAGCATCTATCAATTCCTGTTCTTTTTTTTCAGCCTTAAGTCTGTGAAGAGGTGTTTGGTTGCTGCATTGAAGACCTGTTCATCAGATTCTCCAGATTTGTCTGCAAATTCTTTTACTCAAACTCCTTAAGACAGGTCAGAGACTTAACATAGCTCAGTACCTGACAGAACTGAAATTACTGCAAATGATTTAAGTTTTAGGTCTTGTTCATTCTTTGGCATAATTTGTGGACATATTTTCTGAAGCCCTTAATTGGAGTTAGATGTGGTTTTTTTTCTTTTTTAGCTGCGTGTTAAGAACACAAATGCTCACAGTGCATTGATGTGCATTTTGTTTAGTAGAGAATGTTAAGATAATTCACTTTCAGTTTACAGTATTTGCTTGAAACCAGTTCAGTGCAATGTCTTCATCAGTTGCACTTAGTGCTTGGGTTAATATGCATGTTGACTGTAACACAACTGGACTTAATGGGATTAACCCTTTGACTTCTCCAGCCTGTCTACCAGCTTCCCCCAGCATCTTTCAGAAAGCTGATGGCTACAGAAATCAAAAACTTATAGGTTGTGGTCAGATTGGATTATTTTCCAATTTTCTGATTTTTCTGAATGTCATTCGAATCTTGAGTATTTTTTCTTGGCAAACAGTTTAGTCGGCTGGGCTTTAAGTACTGATATTGATAATTCACGTGTAAACATTAAGATTCTTTGTAACTGAATAAGGAGGTTTTCTTTTAATTTTTCTTTTTTCTTTTTTTTTTCTTCTTTTTCTAATGAAAGTCATTGGACGGTTTCAAGCAGAGCCAGCACTGTTCTGCGTTTCTTCAAATACCAGATCTTCTACTTAAAAGATAGAAATCAAGTGACTCTATTGCGATTGATTATAGAAGAAATCAAGTGACCTCTATTGCGAGTGATTATAGAAGA
>JAPXFY010000018.1:70862828-70870328 GCA_030674185.1 Monoplex corrugatus
GCCTACAAAGAGAATGTGGAAAGAAAGTGCAACTTAAAAGTTCAGAAGAAATAGTCACAGTGCTATTATTTTAAAATGAAAACATAAACTGTTGGAGAGGACATTGCTTTATGAGAACTGGGCAGACAAAAAAACTGTATTTTGTAAATGATATGATAAAAAAAACTGACGCTACCTCCATGTCTTTCCAATTTTTCAAAGGCAAGTACAAAATAAAACCAGGTTTTATTACGCACACTGGCAGCATGCAAACGGTGAAGAATTATTTGCGTAAAGTATTGAATGCAAGACATCGATAAATGGTTGAAATATAATCAACTGCATTTGTATTGTAAACTAAAGGAGCTCGGTTATACTAGAACACTAACTGAAGATGTGAGCAGACGTAGATGCAGTGACAAAGGAGAGATGCTCCTTAACAAAAAAACAAAAAAAGAGAGAAAAGACATATAACACAATTCAAAATGTTTCAGACAAGATCAATGCAACGCATACTCGCAACAAACGTTGTCTTGATGAAAATCATCATCATCATCATCAGGTGCCCTGCCCCATGGCGTTGGCGACCATGGACTTCCAACCATCTCTATCTCTCGTTGCCCCCAGCATCTCCCCCACCCTCCTCATCCCCAGCCACTCTGCAAGTCCGTCCAGCATTCTCTCCCTGGGTCCACCTGGTGCTCTCTTTCCCTCCAGCCCTCCCGTTGTGACCAGGTGCTCCAAATCCCCCTTCCTCATAAAATGGCCTATAAATGTTGCTTGTCCTTTCCTAATCTTCCTTATGAGTGATCTACTTGTGTCTGCCTCCATCAAGACTGTCTCGTTTGTTTTCCCTGCTGTCCATGGAACTCTCAACATTCTTCTGAGAAACCACATCTCGGCTGCCTCAATCTTGCTCTGGCTTCGCCTGCCGACTGTCCATGCCCCGCATCCGTACAACAGTATTGGTTCTATATAACATTCAAGGACTCTCTTTCTGATGTTAATTGATAGGCACCTGTTGGTAAGAATGCTTGTCATCTTCTTGAATGCTGTTTTGGTGTTTTGATGAAAATAGGTGCTGAAAACGATAATGTGTGTTCTTTCTGCAGAAGTGAAGAGGATATCTTGCGACATGTTTTTGGAATGTACAATGGTGCAGGTGTATTGGGGAAGAACCCAAGAACAGTCATGAATAATGTACATGTAGGCCTACTGTACAGAAACAGCTGTAATGTTTGGATATGACAAATTACGAACCAGATAACATTTTAGACTCTTGTTATGTTCCACAAAATTCTATAGTTACAAATGCAAATATAAGAGACTACACATTAAATCATTTATAAAGTACCTTAAAACAGTTTTGGGCACAGGAAAAAACATTAAGCATTAATGAACATGACATGAAATGAGTTTGAAAATGACTGATTTTCCTTCAAAGTACAGACATGTTAAATTGCTAAAGTGTTGATGACGATTTTCTTATTGAAACAAATGATATTCCGTTCGCAATTGTCTTGTGAAATTTGGCAACTTCCAACCCCCCCCCCCCCCCCCCATGAGTTCTGTCAGTAATGCTAAACTTGCGTACCTGATAACATGTAACGTAGGCCTACCTGACTGTGTGATGAACATGAACATGTTTGTGATACTATCTATGGAATCCGACTATTTGTTTGTTGTGTTTTGTCTATTCGTTCTTCATGAAATGAAAAAACAAACAAAAAAACCCAAACCAAAACAAAAAACCCCACCAACCTCTCTCCCTCCCTCTGTCTCTCTCTCTCTATCTGTCTTGTTCTTTCCCTCTCTCGCTCTGCGTTTTTAAAAAAAAACTAAACTTTTGCATCATTGCAAAGCATCTTGGTTCAGGAAAACCCGCAAACATCAGAAGACAAGCATTAAAGTGTACCCTACCCCAAGAGAAGAAGAAAGTTGGCAGATCAAAGCAGAAATGTGAAATTCGTGCCACTCTCCCTGGAGGAGACTACATAGCCCAAGTACAGCGCCACCCACTTTGATTTTTTTTCTGTAAGCGTGTAATTTCGTTTACCTATGGCAGCTGAAATTTTTTTTTCAGAATTTGCCAGGGACAACTCTTTCGTGCCTTGCGATCTATAACGTGCGCTAAATACATAATGGTGCACACAGTACCTCCGTTTATGGTCTCATTCAAATGACTAACACTCAGACCAGTACTTAAGATTTAGGAAAAATAGAGTGGTGGTGGTGGTGGTGGTGGTAGCAAAACATCCCGTCTGACAGGGAATCGAACTCAGGTTGCTCACATCCTAGGCAGATGCTTCACCCACTTGGGCCAAGCTCTCCACTCCCAGTTCAGATGGAATCTTCTCTATCTTCTGATCTTTTATACAATCTTACTCCCCCGCCGGCCATCAAGAATCTCTGAACTCAATCTTGGAACTATAAAAATCTCTTCAAAAGGTTGTGGGTCATAATAGCTCTATCTACAGATTGCAAGTCAAATTTGGAGCAAATCCTCACAAAGACGGCCGTCGAAAAGTTGCTGATACATGTTTTGTAAACTTGTGTGATCAGTCATGCGTACACGCTCATTCAGAGATTAACCTTAGGGTTGATGGTAAGGCAGCCCATTTTGCGAGGGCGGGGGGCGTGAACTGTGACGTTTTTCCTCTCACTTTCACGGTTAACATCTTCAGGTGGGATCTGGGTATTAATTCAATCAATCAGTTTAGATCGTAAGACGAGTTATATTGAAAACGTAGGAGCCAATAATCACAGAAGTGTTATATGATTTGGTTGAATTTTATCGGAAGAAAACGTTTTGATATGCAATGCGTGTCTGTATTTATTCTTGTAACAAAGCATGATTTACAAGTCCAATTCTCCTGTCTGCATATTTCTCGTCTATCTTCCCGCATGTTTTGTATTTGCCTGTCTTCCTGTATGTATTATTTTTTTTCTACCTTCCTTTATGTATTGTTTTTATCTCCTTCTTGTCCGTTTTCCTGTATATGTCATCCTTGTCTGTCTTCCTGTATGTACTATTATTGTCTGTCTTCCTGTATGTATTATTGTTGTCTGTCTTTCTGTATATGTTATCCTTGTCTAAATTCCTGTATACGTTATCCTTGCTATCTTCCTGTATATGTTATCCTTGTCTGTCTTCCTGTATATGTTATCTTTGTCTGTCTTCCTGTATGTATTATCATTGTCTGTCTTCCTGTATATGTTATCCTTGTCTGTCTTCCTGTATGTATTATCATTGTCTGTCTTCCTGTATATGTTATCCTTGTCTGTCTTCTTGTATGTATTATTGTCTGTCTTCCTGTGTATGTTATCCTTGTCTGTCTTCCTGTATATGTTATCCTTGTCTGTCTTCCTGTATGTATTATCATTGTCTGTCTCCCTGTATGTATTATTGTTGTCTGTCTTCCTGTATATGTTATCCTTGTCTGTCTTCCTGTATATGTTATCCTTTTCTGTCTTCCTGTATGTATTATTATTGTCTGTCTTCCTGTATATGTTATCCTTTTCTGTCTTCCTGTATATGTTATCCTTGTCTGTCTTCCTGTATGTATTATTATTGTCAGTCTTCCTGTATATGTTATCCTTGTCTGTCTTCCTGTATATGTTATCCTTTTCTGTCTTCCTGTATGTATTATTATTGTCTGTCTTCCTGTATGTATTATTATTGTCTGTCTTCCTGTATGTATTATTATTGTCAGTCTTCCTGTATTTCTTATTATTGTCTGTCTTCCTGTATGTATTATTCTTCTGTCTTCCTGTATGTATTATTATAGTCTGTCTTCCTGTATATGTTATCCTTGTCTGTCTTCCTGTATGTATTATTGTTGTCTGTCTTCCTGTATGTATTATTCTTGTCTGTCTTCCTGCATGTATTATTCTTGTCTGTCTTCCTGCATGTATTATTCTTGTCTGTCTTCCTGTACGTATCATTCTTGTCTGTCTTCCTGTATGTAATATTCTTGTCTGTCTTCCTGTATGTAATATTCTTGTCTGTCTTCCTGTATGTATTATTCTTGTCTGTCTTCCTGTATGTATTACTCTTGTCTGTCTTCCTGTATTTCTTATTATTGTCTGTCTTCCTGTATGTATTATTTTTGTCTGTCTTCCGGTTTGTATTATTATTGTCTGTCTTCCTGTATGTATTATTCTTCTGTCTTCCTGTATGTATTATTATAGTCTGTCTTCTTGTATGTATTATTCTTGTCTGTATTCCTGTATTTCTTATTATTGTCTGTTTTCCTGTATGTATTGTTATTGTCTGTCTTCCTGTATGTATTATTGTTGTCTGTCTTCCTGTATGTATTATTATTGTCTGTCTTCCTGTATGTATTGTTCTTGTCTGTCTTCCTGTATGTATTGTTCTTGTCTGTGTTTCTGTATGTATTATTCTTGTCTGTCTTGCTGTATGTATTATCATTTCTGTCTTCCTGTAAGTATGTATTATTTTTGTCTGTCTTCCTGCATGTATTACTCTTGTCTGTCTTCCTGTATGTATTATTATTGTCTGTCTTCCTGTATCTATTATTATTGTCTGTCTTCCTGTATGTATTGTTCTTGTCTGTCTTCCTGTATGTATTGTTCTTGTCTGTGTTTCTGTAACTATTATTCTTGTCTGTCTTGCTGTATGTTTTATCATTTCTGTCTTCCTGTAAGTATGTATTATTTTTGTCTGTCTTCCTGCATGTATTACTCTTGTCTGTCTTCCTGTATTATTATCGTCTGCCTTCTTGTATTATTATTGTCTGTCTTCCTGTATGTATTATTTTTGTCTGTCTTCTTGTATGCATTATTGGTGTGTCTTCCTGTATGTGTTATTGCTGTCTTCTTGTATTTATTGTCTGTCTTCCTGTATGTGTTATTATTCTGTCTTCCTGTATGTATGTATTATTATTGTGTCTTCCTGTATGTAATTATTATTGTGTCTTCCTGTATGTGTTATTATTCTGTCTTCCTGTATGTAATTATTATTGTGTCTTCCTGTATGTAATTATTATTGTGTCTTCCTGTATGTGTTATTATTCTGTCTTCCTGTATGTGTTATTATTCTGTCTTCCTGTATGTATGTATTATTATTGTGTCTTCCTGTATGTATGTATTATTATTGTGTCTTCCTGTATGTAATTATTATTGTGTCTTCCTGTATGTGTTATTATTCTGTCTTCCTATATGTAATTATTATTGTGTCTTCCTGTATGTATTATTATTGTGTCTTCCTGTATGTAATTATTATTGTGTCTTCCTGTATGTGTTATTATTCTGTCTTCCTGTATGTGTTATTATTCTGTCTTCCTGTATGTATGTATTATTATTGTGTCTTCCTCTATGTATTATTATTGTATGTCTCCCTTTATGTATTATTATTATGTCTTCCTGCATGTATTTTTTGTTATCTATCTTCCTGTATGTATTACTCTTGTCTGTCTTCCTGTATTATTCTTGTCTGTCTTCCTGTATGTGTCATTCTTGTCTGTCTGCCTGTAAATGTATTATTCTTGTCTGTCTGCCTGTAAATGTATTATTCTTATTTATCTCCTTGTATGTATTATTCTCCTTTTCCTGTAGACATGCAAGTATTAGGCTGGAAACATAGCATTACTACATGTACAATGCAGAATCCCCACTGTAAAATTGACTGCTTCAGAAGTTTGGAGTTTATTGCAAGGGGGATTCTACGCAATGAGACAATTTCATAGGCGCTTCACCCAAATTTGCCCATAATTAAATATCTGGCAGATTCTCTGAACTTGCAGAAAACCGTGTGGGTGGGAACAGTCAACACGCAAAGCCAGAACAAGATTGAGGCAACTGAAATGTAGTTTGTAAGAAGAATATTGAGAGTTCCATGGACAACAAAGAAAACAAACGAGACAGTCTTGAAGGAGACAGACACAAGCAGATCATTAATAAAGAAGATTAGGAAAAGAAAGCAACATAATATAAGACATTTTATGAGGAAAGGGGAATTAGAACACCTGGTCACAACATGACAGCTGGAAGGAAAGGGAACACCAGGTAGACCCAGGGAGAAACTATTGGACGGATTTACACGGTGGCTGAAGACAGAGAGGGTGGAAGATGTACTTGCGGCAACAGGGGATAGATTCGTGCGGAGGGCCATGATCGCCAACGCCATGCGGCAGGGCACATGATGATGATGGGGGTGGGTGGGGGTTGCGGTTGGAGGGAGCGGGATCCATGAAAGACAAAGCTGACACCACCAGCATGATTGAAAAGTTAGGTTTCAGTTTCCGTTTCCGTTTCTCAAGATGACGTTTCCGCGCTCGGAACGAATTCCATATGCAGAGGTCAGAGGTTGGAAGACAATCAGATACCGTCGTAGTTCTGACCATAAACGATGCCAACTAGCGATTCGCTGGTGTTGCTTCATCGACTCTGCGGGCAGCTTCTGGGAAAGCAACATTTTTTGGGTTCCGGGGGAAGTATAGTTGCAAAGCTGAAACTTAAAGGAATTGACGGAAGGGCACCACCAGGAGTGGAGTCTCACATACACACATACACACACACATATACACACATTCACACACACACACACACACACACACACACACACACACATACACGCACACATATACACACATTCACACACACACATATACACACACATTCACACACACACATATACACACACATTCACACACATACACATATATATATACACACATTCACACACACACACATACACACACATACACACACACACACACATACACACACACACACACACACACACATATACACACATATACACACACACACATACACACACACACACACATACACAACACTCACAGGCATGCGCACACCCCCGCAATGTTTTCAACATTCAGTGTTCAATAGAGCCTTTAACCAAACTTGGGACATTGACGATAATATCAAATACATGTAAAAACGAAAACCGAACCCAACGGAATTAACATGTAACATTAAGCAGAAAGAATATGTGATCGTCCAACAGAAGAAAAGTACATTTGAAAAACACACACACACACAGAGGTACACACATACACACACACGCACACAAACACGCGCGCGCGCGCATCCTCCCCCTCCCCCACATCTCACCACATACAAATCACGCGCACGCATGCAATGACATAATCTCAGTGACACACATATTCACTCTGATTCACAACATGCCGCTATTATCTTAACAGTACAAAACACTTGTCGTTCATGTCAAGGGTGGTCCGTTGAATGAACAACAAAGACACTCATTGTCGGATTAAGCTTACAGTTAACATAATCGTCATGTAGATTTAATTGCTGTATTGATTTTGCGGTAGCCTGGGGTCGTCCGTTATGATGTGGTTGATTTCCTCCACAGACATACTGTCGCCTTCGTCGATGTATTAATGAAAGTCTTTTTTTTTAACAGGATTGTTCATTCATCATCAAACGGATTACACATGCCATTCGCTGACACGGGTCTTGTCACGGAGGTGAACGGAAATCTTGCGCCTCCATCCGACATGCAGGCGGCGTTCT
>JAPXFY010000018.1:70882828-70890328 GCA_030674185.1 Monoplex corrugatus
TTGTACGGATGCGAGGCGTGGACAGTCAGCAAGCAAAGCCAGAGCAAGATTAAGGCAGCCGAGATGTGGTTTCTAAGAAGAATGTTGAGAGTTCCATGGACAGCAAAGAAAACAAACGAGACAGTCTTGATGGAGGCAGACACAAGTAGATCACTCATAAGAAGATTAGGAAAAGACAGGCAACATTTATAGGCCATTTTATGAGGAAGGGGGATTTGGAGCACCTGGTCACAACGGGAAAGGTGGAAGGAAAGAGAGCACCAGGTAGACCCAGGGAGAGAATGGTGGACGGACTTGCAGAGTGGCTGGGGATGAGGAAGGTGGGGGAGATGCTAGGGGCAACGAGAGATAGAATAGGTTGGAAGTCCATGGTCGCCAACCATGCGGCAGGGCACCTGATGATGATGATGATGACAGTCACTTGGGTGTGTTTCACGATCGTGATGTTTATTCCGCTACGTGTTCTTTGATCTTCGTTTCATAACAAGTTGGGATTTTGTCATTTTGAAAACCGAACCTGCTCTTCCAAACGCTTGCCAGCCAAGGGTTATCCTACGTTTGATTTCTTCCTCTTTGGAGGGGATTGTGCTGAGATGCGTTGGCTCTCTTCGGACAGCGTGTCCAAAATCCATCTCCATCATCTTTCCATGATGCTTATGTCCATAATTATTCTCTTGACTGCAATGGAGGAGAAGTTGTTGGATGGAGATGGTGTGGGGCCAGATGATTCATGTGATTCTTCCGAGGTTCTTTGTGTGGAAAGTTGGTAGTTTGGTAAAGTCATTGTCTGACGTCCTCCATATCACATAAGGAACATACAGATGGAGAGAGAGAGAGAGAGAGAGGGAGGGAGGGAGGGAGGGAGAGTGGCAAAGGTTGTCCCATAACTCTAGGGTTGTGGGGGAGTGAGATGATAGAGACCTGAACTTCTCTAGGGGCCAGCACAGTGAGGGCGATGACCAACCTCCTGTCCCTCACTGCTTCACATTTCCTTAACTGTGAAGAGAGTCAGGCACCCATCCATAGCTAGGTAGACTGGAGGCTGCACACACATGTACAGTTCCACGGACGTGATTCACATTCGTGCAAACTCATGAGGCAGACTGGAAAGGTTCTACTGTACTGCTGCATCAGCCAGACCTTCTGATATCGTCTTTACCTTCCTGTATCATGTTATTCCTTCTTCATCATCATCATCAGGTGCCCTGCCGCGTGGTGTTGGCGACCATGGACTTCCATCTGTCTCTATCTCTCGTTGCCCCTAGCATCTCCCCCACCCTCCTCGTCCCCAGTCACTCTGCAAGTCCGTCCAGCATTTTCTCCCTGGGTCTACCCGGTGCTCTCTTTCCCTCCAGCTTTCCCGTTGTGACCAGGTGCTCCAAATCCCCCTTCCTCATAAAATGACCGATAAATGTTGCCTTCTTAAACCGTCTTATATCGTCTTATACTTCTTATATCATTTTATACCGTGTTACATCGTCTTGTACTGTCTTGTGCTGCTGTACACCGTTTCGTACTGTCTTATACCGTCTAGTACCGTCTCATACCGCCTTGTACTGCCTTATACTGTCTTATATCGCCTTTCATCGTCTTATACTGTCTTATATCGTCTTACACCGTCTTGTATCGTCTTATTCCGTCTTGTACCGTCTTACGTAAATCTTCTTGTACCTTCCTATACCGTCTTATGCTTTCTTATATCATTTTATACGGTCTTACACTTTCTTATATCGTCTTGTATTTTGTTATAATGTCTTATACCGTCTTGTATCGTCTTGTACCGTCGTATATCGTTTCGTGCCTTATCATATCGTCTTGTGCCTACTTGTACCGTCTCATACGTCTTAAACTTCTTTTTACACTGTCTTGTAGCTTCTTATATTGTCTTGTACCTTCTTATATCGTGCTTTTTTTAATACTGTGTCTGAAACGATGGCAAGCAGTGTCAGAGACACCAGATTTAAATCTAATTACTGCTTTTTTTTTAACAGATCTGTTCATTTTAATTTCAATTCATTTTTCTATTATGTTGGTTATCTTAAATCTATATGATGCAGTTTTGTGAAAGTGTTGAGACAGTGCAGACTTGGGATGCTTCACGCACACAGGGCCATCACCCCTCATGAAGGGGTACAAATACATATTCAGCACATTCACTGAATATCATGACAATCACACCATACATACACTCACTGGATATCATGACAATCACAACATACATACACTCACTGAATATCATGACAATCACACCATACATACACTCACTGGATATCATGACAATCACAACATACATACACTCACTGAATATCATGACAATCACACCATACATACACTCACTGGATATCATGACAATCACACTGTACACTCACTGAATATCATGACAATCACACCATACATACACTCACTGGATATCATGACAATCACACTATACACTCACTGAATATCATGACAATCACACCATACATACACTCACTGGATATCATGACAATCACACCATACATACACTCACTGAATATCATGACAATCACACCATACATACACTCACTGGATATCATGACAATAACACTATACACTCACTGGATATCATGACAATCACACCATACATACACTCACTGGATATCATGACAATCACACCATACATACACTCACTGAATATCATGACAATCACACTATACATATACTCACTGGATATCATGACAATAACACTATACAATCACTGGATATCATGACAATCACACCATACATACACTCACTGGATATCATGACATCACATCATACATACACTCACTGATATCATGAAATCACCAATAAACACACTCACTGTATATCATGACAATCACACTATACATGCATCACTGGATTTCATGACAATCAAAACATACACTCACTGGATATCATGTCAATCACACCATACACTCATTGGAATATCATGAAAATCACACATACATACACTCCCTGGATATCATGAAAATTACACCATACATACACTAACTGGATATCATGACAATCAACCATACATACACTCACAGGATATCATGAAAATCACACACATACATACACTCACTGGATATCAATGACAATCACACCATACATACACACTCACTGGATATCATGACAATCACACCATACATACATCACATGGATATCATGACAATCACACCATCATACACTCACTGGATATCATGACAATCACCCATACATACACTCACTGGATATCATGACAATTCACACCATACATACACTCACTGGATATCATGACAATCACACATACATACACTCATGGATGTCATGATAATCACACTATACATACACTCACTGGTATCATGACAATCACACTATACATACACTCACTGGATATCATGACAATCACACCATACATACACTCACTGGATTCATGACAATCACACCATACATACACTCACTGGATATCATGACAATCACCATACATACACTCACTGGATATCATGACAATCACACCAACATACACTCACTGGATATCATGACAATCACACATACATACACTCACTGGATATCATGACAATCACACTAACATACACTCACTGGATATCATGACAATCACACCATACATACACCACTGGATATCATGACAATCACACATACAACACTCACTGGATATCAGACAATCACACTATACATCACTCAATGTATTAATGACAATCACACAACATACACTCACTGGATATCATGACAATCACACTATAATCACTGGATATCATGAATCACACCTACATACACTCACGGATATCATGACAATCACACTATAACTCACAGATATCAGACAATCACAACATACATACACTCACTGGATATCATGACAATCACAATACCTCACTGATATATGACATCACACATACTACACTCACTGATATCATGACAATCACACTTACAATCACTGATATCATGACAATCACACCATACATACACTCACTGATATCATGACAATCACACCATAACACTCACTGTATATCATGACATCACATACATCCCACGATTCATGACAACAAAACATACCTCACTGGATATCATGTCAATCACACATACACTCCTGATATCATGAATCACACCATCTACACCACGGATATCTGACATCACACCTACATACACTCACTGATTCATGAATCACCATACTACATCATGGATATTGCAATCCACCAATAACTATTATCATCAATCAACCATACACTCATGATATCATGAAAATCACACCATACATACACCACGATATCATGACAATCACCAACAACCCATGATATCTGACAATCCATCATACACTCATGGTATCATGACATCACACATACTACACTCACTGGATATCATGAAATCACACCATACATACCTCACTGGATATCATGAAATCACACAACATACACTCATGGATTCATGACAATCACACATACATACACTCACTGGATCATGACAATCACACATTACATACACTCACTGGATATCATGACAATCACACCATACATACACTCACTGGATATCATGACAATCACACTATACACTCACTGGATATCATGACATCACACATAATACACTCACTGGATATCATGACAATCACACCATACATACACTCACTGGATCATGACAATCACACATACATACACTCACTGGATATCATGACAATCACACCATACATACACTCACTGGTATCATGACAATCACACCATACATACACTCACTGGATATCATGACAATCACACCATAATACACTCACTGGATATCATGACAATCACACATACATACACTCACTGGATATCATGACAATCACACCATACATACACTCACTGGATATCTGACAATCACACATACATACACTCATGGACTTGACAATCACACATACACACTCACTGGATATCATGACAATCACACCATACATACACTCACTGGATATCATGACAATCACACATACATACACTCACTGGATATCATGACAATCACACATATACACTCACTGGATATCATGACAATCACACATACATACACTCACTGATATCATGACATCACAACATACACTACTGGATATCATGACAATACAAAACCACTCATTGATATCATGACAATCACACATAACACTCACTGGATATATGACAATCCACAAAACACTCACTGATATCATTACAATCACACATACTACTCACTGGATTCATGACAATCAAACATTACACTCACTGGAATCATGCAATCACACCATACACTCACTGGATATCATGAAATCACACAACATACACTCACTGGAATCATGACAATCACACATACATAACTCACTGGATATCATGACATCACACCATACATACACTCACTGGATATCATGACAATCAACATACATACACTCACTGGATATCATGACAATCACACATACATACACTCACTGGATATCATGACAATCACACCATACATACACTCACTGGATATCATGACAATCACACATACATACACTCACTGGAATCATGACAATCACACCTACATACACTCACTGGATATCATGACAATCACACCATACATACACTCACTGGATATCATGACAATCAACCATACATACACTCACTGGATTCATGACAATCACACATTATACACTCATGGATATCATGACAATCACACCATAATACACTCACTGGATATCATGACAATCACACACATACACTCACTGGATATCATGACAATCACACTATACATACACTCAATGATATATGACAATCACATATACCTACACCTACAACTGATATCATGACATCACACTAATACACCACTGGATATCATGCAATCACACTATACACTCAGGATCTTGACAATCCACTATACACTCACTAATCATGACATCACCACATACACTACTGGATATCATGACAATCACACTATACACTCACGGATATCATGACAATCACACATACTACATCACTGGATATCATGACAATCACACTATACACTCACGATTCATGACAATCACAAACTACACTATGGATATCTCAATCACACATACACTCACTGGATATCATGACAATCACCATACATACACTCATGGATATATGACAATCACACTACACTCACTGATATCATGACAATCACACTATATCACGGATTATGAAATCAAAAAACACCACTGAATATGACAATCACAACATACATCACGGTATGAAATAAAACTACACTCACTGGATATCATGACAATCAACCATAACCTCACTGGATATATGAAATCACACCATACTACATCACGGATACATGACAACCCATACAACCTCACTGGAATCTATCACACTACATCACACTGGATATCTGAACACTAATACACCACGGATATCATGCAACACACATACAACATCATGGATATCAGAAATCACCAATACACTCGTACATGACAATCACACCTACACATCATGAATATAAAACACAATACCACCATATATCATACAATCACACTATCACTACGTATATACAATCACACCATCACCTCCTAAATATTACACAATCAACTATACACTCACTGGACATCATACACTGGATATCATGACAATCACACCATACATACACTCACTGGATATCATGACAATCACACTATACATATTCACTCACTGGATATCATGACAATACACATTACACTCACTGGATATCATGACACCAATTCACAACTCATATACATACACTCACTGGATATCATGACAATCACACACACTCATATCATACACTCACTTGGATATCATGACAATACACACTATACATACACTCACTGGATATCATGACAATCAACCATAATACACTCACTGGATATCATGACAATCACACTATACATACACTCACTGGATATCATGACAATCACACCATACATACACTCACTGGATATCATGACAATCACACTATATATACACTCACTGGATATCATGACAATCACACCATACATACACTCACTGGATATCATGACAATCACACCATACATACACTCACTGGATATCATGACAATCACACTATACATACACTCACTGGACATCATGACAATCACACTATACATACACTCACTGGATATCATGACAATCACACCATACATACACTCACTGGATATCATGACAATCACACTATACATACACTCACTGGATATCATGACAATCACACCATACATACACTCACTGGATATCATGACAATCACACTATACATACACTCACTTGATATCATGACAATCACAACATACACTGACTGGATATCATGACAATAAAAACATACACTCATTGAATATCATGACAATCACACAATAAACACACTCACTGGATATCATGACAATCACACCATAAACACACTCACTGTATATCATTACAATCACACTATACATGCACTCACTGGATTTCATGACAATCACACAATACATACACTCACTGGATATCATGTCAATCACACCATACACTCACTGGATATCATGAAAATCACACCATACATACACTCACTGGATATCATGACAATCACACTATACATACACTCACTGGATATCA
>JAPXFY010000018.1:70895328-70900328 GCA_030674185.1 Monoplex corrugatus
AAGAAGATGACAAGCATTCTTACCAACAAATGCCTATCAATTAACATCAGAAAGAGAATCCTTAAATGTTATATAGAACCAATACTGTTGTACGGATGCGAGGCGTGGACAGTCAGCAAGCAAAGCCAGAGCAGGATCGAGGCAGCCGAGATGTGGTTTCTAAGAAGAATGTTGAGAGTTCCATGGACAGCAAAGAAAACAAACGAGACAGTCTTGATGGAGGCAGACACAAGTAGATCACTTATAAGGAAGATTAGGAAAAGACAAGCAACATTTATATGAGGAAAGCTGGAGGGAAAGAGAGCACCAGGTAGACCCAGGGAGGAAATGCTGGACGGACTTTCAGAGTGGCTGGGGATGAGGAGGGTGGGGTGAGATGCTGGGGCAACGAGAGATAGAGATGGTTGGAAGTGCATGGTCGCCAACGCCATGCGGCAGGACAAATGATGATGATGATGATGATGATGATGGTTCTTCATGTACCTTTATCGCCTGCGATGGTTCTTCATGTACCTTTATCGCCTGGGGTGGGTCTTTATGTACCTTTATCGCCTGGGTGGGTCTTTGATGTACCTTTATCGCCTGGGTGGGTCTTCATGTACCTTTATCGCCTGGGGTGGGTCTTTATGTACCTTTATCGCCTGGGGTGGTTCTTCATGCACCTTTATCGCCTGTGATGGTTCTTCATGTACCTTTATCGCCTGGGGTGGTTCTTCATGTACCTTTATCGCCTGCGATGGTTCTTCGTGTACCTTTAACGCCTGGGTGGGTCTTCAATGTACCTTTATCGCCTGGGGTGGGTCTTTATGTACCTTTATCGTCTGGGTAGGTCTTTATGTACCTTTATCGCCTGGGGTGGGACTTTATGTACCTTTATCGCCTGGGTGGTTCTTTATGTGCCTTTATCGCCTGGGGTGGTTCTTCATGTACCTTTATCGCCTGCGATGGTTCTTCGTGTACCTTTATCGCCTGGGTGGGTCTTCAATGTACCTTTATCGCCTGGGGTGGGTCTTTATGTACCTTTATCGTCTGGGTAGGTCTTTATGTACCTTTATCGCCTGGGGTGGGACTTTATGTACCTTTATCGCCTGGGTGGGTCTTTATGTGCCTTTATCGCCTGGGGTGAGTCTTTATGTACCTTTATCGCTGGTGTCTTATACTTATCGTCTGGGTGGGTCTTATGTACCTTTATCGTCTGGGTGGTCTTTATGTACCTTTATCGTCTGGGGTGGGTCTTTATGTACCTTTATCGCCTGGGGTGGGTCTTTATGTACCTTTATCACCTGGGGTGGGTCTTTATGTACCTTTATCGCCGGGTGGGTCTTTATGTACCTTTATCACCTGGGGTGGGTCTTTATGTACCTTTATCGCCTGGGGGGTCTTTATGTACCTTTTATACTTATCGCCAGGGGTGGGTCTTTATGTACCTTTATCGTCTGGGGTGGGTCTTTATGTACCTTTATCGCCTGGGGTGAGCCTTTATGTACCTTTATCACCTGGGTGGGTCTTCATGTACCTTTATCCCAGGGGTAGTCTTTTCATGTACCTTTATCACCTGGGGTGAGTCTTCATGTACCTTTATCCCCTGGGATGGTTCTTCATGTACCTTTGTCAACTGGGGTGGTCTTCATGTACCTTTATCACCTGGGATGGGTCTGTATGTACCTTTGTCAACTGGGGTGAGTCTTCATGTACCTTTATAACCGGGGTGGCTCTTCATGTACCTTTATCACCTGGGATGGCTTTTCATGTACCTTTGTCACTGGGGTGGGTCTTTATGTACCTTTTATCCCGGGGTGGCTCTTCATGTACCTTTATCACCTGGGATGGGTCTTAATGTACCTTTATCCCCAGGGGTGGTTTGTCTGTACGTGTCTTTTATCGCCTGGGGTGAGTCTTCATGTACCTTTATCACCTGGGGTGAGTCTATATGTACCTTTATAGCCTGGGGTGGGTCTTTATGTACCTTTTCAACCTGGGGTGGGTCTCATGTACCTTTACGCCTGGGGTGAGTCTTCATGTACCTTTATACCTGGGGTGGTCTTTATGTACCTTTATAGCCTGGGGTGGGTCTTATGTACCTTTATCGCCTGGGGTGGTCTTCATGTACCTTTATCACCTGGGGTGGCTCTTCATGTACCTTTATCGCCTGGGATGGCTCTTCATGTATCTTTATCACCTGGGGTGGTCTTTAATGTACCTTTATACCTGGGGTGGCTTTTCTGTACTTTATCGCCTGGGGTGGTCTTCATGTACCTTTATCACCTGGGGTGAGTCTTATATACCTTTATAGCCTGGGGTGGTCTTTCATGTACCTTTATCGCCTGGGGTGGTCTTCATGTACCTTTACACCTGGGGTGAGTCTTCATGTACCTTTAGCTGGGGTGGTCTTATGTACCTTTATCACCTGGGGTGGTCTTCATGTACCTTTATAGCCTGGGGTGGGTCTTTATGTACCTTTTGCACTGGGGTGGGTCTTAATGTACCTTTTCACCTGGGGTGGGTCTTAATGTACCTTTATCCCCAGGGGTGGTCTTTTCATGTACTCTTTATTTGCCTGGGGTGGTTCTTCATGTACCTATTATCCCTGGGGTGAGTCTTCATGTACCTTTATGCTGGGGTGAGTCTTTATATACCTTTATCCCTTGGATGGCTCTTCATGTACCTTTGTCAACTGGGGTGGGTCTTATGTACATTTATCGCCTGGGGTGAGTCTTCATGTACCTTTATCACCTGGGGTGAGTCTTTACATACCTTTATCGCCTGGGGTGAGTCTTTATGTACCTTTAACGCTGGGGTGGGTCTTGATGTACCTTATCACCTGGGGTGGGTCTTCATGTACCTTTATCGCCTGGGGTGGGTCTTGATGTACCTTTATCGCCTGGGTTTGGTCTTGATGTACCTTTATCAGCCTGGGGTGGGTCTTGATGTACCTTTATCGCCTGGGGTGGGTCTTCATGTACCTTTATCGCCTGGGGTGGGTCTTGATGTACCTTTATTCGCCTGGGGGGGGTCTTGATGTACCTTTATCGCCTGGGGTGGGTCTTGATGTACCTTTATCGCCTGGGGTGGGTCTTCATGTACCTTTATCGCCTGGGTTGGTCTTGATGTACCTTTATCACCTGGGGTGGGTCTTGATGTATTACCCTTTATTCGCCTGGGGTGGGTCTTGATGTACCTTTATCGCCTGGGGTGGATCTTCATGGAGGGTACGACACCGATCCTGGAACACTAGTGGTTCTGCGTGAGCTGCGTGAGGTAAGAGTTCCACGGCCGTGGATTATCCTTCCATAGGTCCCTCTTTTGTTAAATATCACCTATACTGGACTGCTCATTTGTGATGGTGCCCTGCGCACTGCTGTCCACAGCTTGCTCCGTTGCGGGGGCAATGTCTCCACACGTGGTGACGCTGATGCCACAGCTGATACGGCCGGCCGTCACAGTAGTCCTTGTATCGGCCGTCACAGTATGCTTGTATCGGCCGTCACAGTATCCTTGTATCGGCCGTCACAGTTGCTTGTATCGGCCGTCACAGTATGCCTTGTATCGGCGTCACAGTGTGCTTGTATCGGCCTGTCACAGTGATCCTTGTATCGGCTGTCACAGTATCCTTGTATCGGCCTGTCACAGTGTCCTTGTATCGGCCGTCACAGTGTCCTTGTATCGGCCGTCACAGTGTGCTTGTATCGGCCGTCACAGTTGCTTGTATCGGCCGTCACAGTGTCTTGTATCGGCCGTCACAGTGTCCTTGTATCGGCACTGTCACAAGTTCCTTGTATCGGCCGTCACAGTATGCTTGTATCGGCTGTCACAGTATCCTTGTATCGGCCGTCACAGTGTCCTTGTATCGGCCGTCACAGTAGTCTTGTATCGGGCACGGGTCCTCACAGTATCCTTGTATCGGCCGTCACAGTGTCCTTGTATCGGCCGTCACAGTGTCTTGTATCGGCCGTCACAGTATCCTTGTATCGGCCGTCACAGTGTCCTTGTATCGGCCGTCACAGTATGCTTGTATCGGCCGTCACAGTATCTTGTATCGGCCGTCACAGTGTCCTTGTATCGGCCGTCACAGTGATCCTTGTATCGGCCGTCACAGTGTCCTTGTATCGGCGTCACAGTTGCTTGTATCGGCCGTCACAGTGTCCTTGTATCGGCCGTCACAGTGTGCTTGTATCGGCCGTCACAGTGTCCTTGTATCGGCCGTCACAGTGTGCTTGTATCGGCCGTCACAGTGTCCTTGTATCGGCCGTCACAGTGTCCTTGTATCGGAGTCACAGTGTCTTGTATCGGCCGTCACAGTGTCTTGTATCGGCCGTCACAGTGTCCTTGTATCGGCCGTCACAGTATCCTTGTATCGGCCGTCACAGTGTGCTTGTATCGGCGTCACAGTATCCTTGTATCGGCCGTCACAGTTCCTTGTATCGGCCGTCACAGTGTCTTGTATCGGAGTCACAGTGTCCTTGTATCGGCCGTCACAGTGTCCTTGTATCGGCCGTCACAGTATGCTTGTATCGGCCGTCACAGTGTGCTTGTATCGGCCGTCACAGTAGTGCTTGTATCGCTTTAGTAGGATCTTCTCCATCACGTGGCACCTGTGACGTCAGTGCATATGGAATTTTTTCCCGAGCGTGGAGACGTCATCTTGAGAAACTGAAACTGAAACTGAAGTGATTTCCCCTCGTCACAGCATCCTTGCTTCAGCTCTCCGTACAGAAGTTTTTTTGGGTTTTTTTTTTTTTTGGGGGGGGGGGGGGGGTGTGTGTGTGTGGTTGTCTTCCACATGGACACTGTGTCCTGTCTAACGAAACTGGTATTTGATGAACAAACACTATACTTGGCAAACGACATTATTATTTAACCCATTGACTCCCGCACTCTATCCACCACCTGCAAAAATTTCACCCTTTTACTCCCTCACCCTATCCGCCAGCTTCCTGCAAGAAGCTGGTGGATAGGGTGAGGGAGTCAAAGGGCTAAGTTTTTGCTTTGCTAGCCTTAGT
>JAPXFY010000018.1:70910328-70912828 GCA_030674185.1 Monoplex corrugatus
AGGGGAGACGGGAGACAGGAGGGAGAGACAGGAGGGGAGACAGGAGGGGAGACAGGAGGGGAGACAGGGGGAGACAGGAGGGGAGAACGGAGGGGGAGACAGGAGGGCAGACAGGAGGGCAGACAGGAGGGGAGACAGGAGGGGAGACAGGGGGAGAGATAGGAGGGAGACAGGAGGGGAGACAGGAGGGAGACAGGAGGGAGAGACAGGAGGGGAGAAGGAGGGGAGACAGGGAGGGGGAAAGGAGGGGAGACAGGAGGGGAGACAGGAGGGAGACAGGAGGGGAGACAGGAGGGGAGACGGGAGACAGGAGGGGAGACAGGAGGAGAGACAGGAGGGAGACAGGAGGGAGAAGGGAGACAGGAGGGGAGACAGGAGGGGAGACAGGAGGGAGACGGAGGGGAGACAGGAGGGGAGACAGGAGGGGAGAACGGGGAGACAGGAGGGGAGACAGGAGGGAGACAGGAGGGAGACAGGAGGGGAGACAGGAGGGAGACAGGAGGGGAGACGGGAGACAGGAGGGGAGAACAGGAGGGAGATAGGAGGGGAGACAGGAGGGAGACAGGAGGGGAGACAGGAGGGAGAAGAGGGAGACAGGAGGGGAGACGGAGACAGGAGAGGGAGACAGGAAGGGAGACAGGAGGGGAGACGGAGAGGGGAGACAGGAGGGAGACAGGAGGGGAGGGAGACAGGAGGGGAGACAGGAGGGAGACAGGGAGAGGGAGAAGGAGGGGAGACAGGAGGGAAACAGGAGGGGAAGACACGGAGAGGGAGACAGAGGGAGAAGGAGGGAGACAAGGAGAAGGGGGGAGACAGGAGGGGAGACAGGAGCAGAGGGAGACAGAGGAGCAGGAGGGGCAGGACAGGAAGAGGGACAAGGAGACAGGAGGGCAGACAGGAGGGGAGACAGGAGGGGAGACAGGAGAGGAGACAGGAGGGGAGACAGGAAGGGAGACAGGAGGGGAGACAGGAGAGGGAACAGGAGGGAGACAGGAGGGAGAACAGGAAGGGAGACAGGAGGGGAGACAGGAGGGGAGACAGGAGGGGAGACAGGACCTATGAAACACTAAGCTGACACACCGGAATGATGGAAACATTAAAGATGGCAGCGACAGCTAGACTTTAACCCTTTGACTCCCTCACCTTATCTGTCAGCATCCCACATTGTCAGCCATGATAGCAAACCAAAAACTTAACCCTTTCACTCCCTCCCTCCCTGGAAGCTGATGGATAGGGGAGGGAGTGAAAGGGTTAAGTTTTTGCAGCTTATGTGCAGGCTGTGGGAGTGAAAGGGTTAAAGTTACCGGCTGGGATTGAACTCGAGGTATCACAATGTTTTCAGTTCACTGTGGTATCAAAAGAACCGACCAGCCCGCATAAAACAACAACAACAACAACAACAGCAGCAGCAGCAGCAACAACAACAAACAACAGCAGCAGCAGCACCACCACCACCACCACCACCAACAACAACAACAACAACAACAACAAAACAAAACGCGGCCCGCTCACAAGCGATGAACTGACAAAGCTGCGTTTTTAAGCATTAGTGCCCAACAATTGAGCTACTATGTGTAGGGCATTTCTGTACAGGACGCTGCATCTGGATCCCCGGTGACTCTACTGTATTGTCATCGCGAACTGTGGCTCAAGCTTCTCTCTCTCTCTCTTTCTCTCTCTCTCTCTCTTCTCTTTCCCTCTTTCTCCACCCCCCTCTCTCTCTTCTCTCTCTTTTCTCTTCTCTTTCCTTCTCCATCTTTCTCCGTTCTCTCTTCATATATGTATGAGTGATTATGTAGTGTGTGTGGTGTTTCTTACACGTGGACACGTTGTCGTCACGTGACTGATATGTCGTGTGATGTGTCGTTTTGTATATTTGTTGTGTTATTATATGTGTGTGTGTGTGTGTGTGTGTGTGTGTGTGTGTGTGCATAACCTTCAATTCAGTCTATGGCCTGAACTATTGCTGACTGCCGAACATTTGAGTTCAGAGTTTTCTCTGAACTAAAAGATGCATAAAGTGCTAACTATGCATTGAACAATCATTTGGTATTGTCTCAATGTCAGTTGTTTTGGTAAGTGAGTGACTGATCTGCAGTTATCTGATTAATTGAGGGCCCATTATGAATGTCCTGTCTTTGCCAGTTAACTGACTCTTTTAGGGACGAATTGTCTTATGTAATGTTTGTTGGTTTATTTCAATTCATGTGTACATTGATTCCATTGATTGGTTTAGATACGCTGATGAATAAATTGATAAATGAACACATGATTAGCTGACAACGGAATGAATATCTAGTTTGTTAATTGATGGGTGGCTCACCGACTGATCGATTTATAGATTGATGGATTTAGCTATTGATTGATCAGTGATTGAATTATTGTGTGTATGGATGATTGTTAGCGTTATTTGACATAGTGATTGCAGTATGGATATGTCGGTCTCACAGTTAAATTCAAGGTTATCTGGTTGATTAAGTCACTGGTTGACGATTAACTG
>JAPXFY010000018.1:70920328-70927828 GCA_030674185.1 Monoplex corrugatus
AGAGTTTCTTTTTCGTATAAAATACCTCTTACGTACTTCATCATCATCATCATCAGGTGCCCTGCCGCATGGCGTTGGCGACCATGGACTTCCAACCATCTCTATCTCTCGTTGCTCCTAGCATCTCCCCCACCCTCCTCATCCCCAGCCACTCTGCAAGTCCGTCCAGGATTCTCTCCCTGGGTCTACCTGGTGCTCTCTTTCCCTCCAGCTTTCCCGTTGTGACCAGGTGCTCCAAATCCCTCTTCCTCATAAAATGGCCTATAAATGTTGCTTGTCTTTTCCTAATCTTCCTTATGAGTGATCTACTTGTGTCTGCCTCCATCAGGACTGTCTCGTTTGTTTTCTTTGCTGTCCATGGAACTCTTACGTTGCTGAATGTGCCATGCCCGAATTTACGTATATCACAACATCTGGGAACATCATCATCATTCAGTGTTATTTGATAGTGATGCTGATAGAGCTAGTTATTGTTATCGGTCGGTTGAGCATGCTCGCGCGCGCGCGTGCACACACACATAAATAAATGAAAAAGCAACAACATGTATGTATATAAATCCACACACGCACGCACACACATACATCCACACAAACACAACACACCACACACACACACACACACACACACACACACACACACACACACACACACACACACACACACACACACACATAGTCATATTCTTTCTTGCGTTAGGGTAAAACGACATATTCCTGCACTATCTATTAGTACAGTTTCTGGCATATTTGCCTCATCATCATTACTATATGAATTTTTTGTTAGCCTGTCAAAAAGTCCTATAGCGAATTACCTTTAAACTGTTATTTCACTTGTTCACTGTTATGGTTAGTCAATTCTTAGTTTTATTTTTTATTCATTTCTTCTAGAAATTTATAAATTTTGTTTGTTACTTAGTTTGTTTAAATCGTTAGTTATGGTAACGTTATTTGTTAGCTTTACCTTCCCCTCCTCGAAACAGTTGTTTTTCTGGATCATCTTTTCTCAAAACCAAAATTGACAATTTTCAAATATCCTCTTCACTCCTCTTATCAACCCCCCCCCCTTTTTTTTTGTGTCTAAAAAATCACTTTAGTGATAGACATTAAATCAAAAACCACACACACACACACACACAACTGCTATAACTTTAATAAACCTATGCCTATTATATGTTTCTGCGTTAAAGCGAACAAAATCCTATGATTCCATTCATACGACTACATGTATATACAAAACAAAGGTGGAAATTTGTGGAGAGTCGTTCTTTTTTGCCTATTCTTTTTGCTATGGCGAATACTGCAACTAATTGCTGGGCAACGCGTCATGATGCTAAAAGTACAGCAGTGAGTACATGTACACTGTGGACTGTCTGTGGACAGGCCCTGCCACGCTATGAGCCTTAGGCATCGCTACTCCCTTTCTTTTACGCTGTATGATAGATATAGATATAGATAATTATAAATATAGATACATAGATACATAGATAATAGATACATAGATACATAGACAGACATATACATATATAAGTACATATGTATATGTATATACACGTAGATATATAGATAGACACACACACACACACACACACACACACACACACACACACACACACACACCACACACACACACACACACACACACGTATATATGTATATATATATAGACACACACATTTTTTCCCGACGTGCCCAGCACACTTCACCAGCAAGCACACCTTTCCCTGCAGACCATTTGAGTTTTATTTTATATATATATATATATATATATATATATATATATATATAGAGAGAGAGAGAGAAGAGAGACAGACAGACAGACAGACAGATAGACACACATATATGTATACATATATGTATATCAATATAGGCCTATAGATAGATAGATAAATAGATAGGTAGATATATACACAGATAGATAGATAAATAGATAGGTAGATAGATACACAGATAGATAGATAGATAGATAGATAGATAGATAGATAGACACACATATATGTATACATATATGTATATCAATATATAGATAGATAGATAGATAGGTAGGTAGGTAGGTAGGTAGGAAGGTAGGTAGATAGATAATAGATAGATAGATAGATAGACAGACACACATATGTGTACATAGATAGATAGATAGATAGATAGATAGATAGATAGACAGATAGATAGATAGATAAAGGGTAGATGGAGAGACAGACAGACATATAGATAGATAGATATACATGTAGATAGATAGATAGACAGATAGATAAATAGATAGATAGATAGATAGATAAATAGATAGATAGATAGGATAGATAGATAGATGGATGGATACATGGATATATGGATGGATAGATAGATAGATGGAGAGACAGATAGATGGACTTTTTTTTTTATCCAGCCATTACACCACTAGGTCGTGTAGAAATTGCCGTCGGCTTCCGGCGAGCTGGAATGTGAGATACCATGAGCTCTCTCTCTCTCTCTCTCTCTCTCTCTCTCTCTCTCTCTCTCTCTCTCTCTCTCTCTCT
Organism: Monoplex corrugatus; assembly: GCA_030674185.1. Classification (NCBI taxonomy): domain Eukaryota; kingdom Metazoa; phylum Mollusca; class Gastropoda; order Littorinimorpha; family Ranellidae; genus Monoplex; species Monoplex corrugatus. The sequence continues at coordinate 70,922,839 of JAPXFY010000018.1, forward strand.
CTCTCTTCTCTCTCTCTCTCTCTCTGTGTCTCTCTCTCTCTCTGTGTCTCTGACTCTCTCTCTCTGTTTCTCTGTCTGTTTCTCTGTCTCTATGTCTCTCTCACTCTGTCTGTCTCACTCTTGCTGTCTGTCTGTCTATGTCTCGGTCTCTCTGTCCCCCTTTCTGTCCGTCTCTGTCTCTGTCTGTATGTCTGTCTCTCTTTTCTCTCTCTCTCTTTCTTCAATTAAACTCATGATAATGATTGATTGTTTAATTGGTTAGTCGGCGATTGATTACATCAGTGACGATTATGTGTGTGTGTGTTTGCGTTTGCTTATTTGCTTATTTTTTGTGTTGCAGTGATCCATTATATCAATGATGATTGGCTGTTTAACTGACAAGTGGTTCGTTGATTGTATTCATCATCATCATCATCATCATCATCATCATCATCAGTCCCGTAGTCTGGTTGACCGTTGGGGCACTACTGAAGATTTTGCAACCAACTTCCTCCACTCCTCACGGTCCTCAGAATGATGTTCCATTCAAGGCCAGTCCACTCTCTGATATTGTCTTCCCATCTTTTTCTCTGTCTGCCTCTTCGTCACTAAATGATTGTATTAATGATGATAAATTGCTTTGTTTTGTAAGTCGGTGATTGATTGTATGAAAAAGACTGGCTGTTTGTTTGGAAAGTCAGTGAATGATTGCATCAATGTTGATTGATTGTTTTATAGATAACTGGAGGATTGATTGTGGCGATGATAATTGGTTGTTTATTTGATGACTCATGCTGGCTGATTATTCAATTGATTATAGGTTAATTGATTTGACTGATTGGCTGTTGATTATAGGTTAATTGATTTGACTGATTGGCTGTTGATTATAGGTTAATTGATTTGACTGATTGGCTGTTGATTATAGGTTAATTGATTTGACTGATTGGCTGTTGATTATAGGTTAATTGATTTGACTGATTGGCTGTTGATTATAGGTTAATTGATTTGACTGATTGGCTGTTGATTATAGGTTAATTGATTTGACTGATTGGTGCTGTTGATTGATATGGTAAATTGATTTGGTGGAGCGCAATAGGGTTGTTGAACTCTAAGAAAACTGCTTCTGAGCATTATCACAATGAAGCAAAATTTTGTTGAACTCGATATGTTACAGAGCACTTTAATTACAATGATTAACCATATTATGTTGGTCCACTGGTTGTCTGACAGACCTTTATTAAAAGAAAAACCCTTCACACCCTACTTGTCCCTCACCTCACTCCACTTACTAGCAAGCACTCTTTGACTCCTCCACCCCATCCACTTCCCGCATGACACCATCATGCGGTGTGGATGGGGGTTATGGAGTCAAAGGGTTAAGTTTTTGCAGTTGTTGGATAGGGTGCGGGAGTGATAGGGTTAAGTGATTAGTCAGTTGTTGATTCACTGATTTACTGTGTACAACATTCGGTACGCAGATGACACCGTGCTAACTGCAGAAAATGAAAGGGACCTACAAAACCTTGTGAATATACTAGAAATAGAAAGCAAAGGTAAGGGGTTGGAACTAAACTGCAGGAAGACTGAAGTCATGGTGATCAGTAAAAAAAAACATGAAATCCCCTCATGCAAAATAACAGGAAATGGCACAACCTTGACACAGGTTAATAAGTTCAAATACCTGGGAACGGTCATTTCATCAGACGGCAGATGCACATCGGAAATAGCTGGCAGAATCGGCCAAGCCTTAACAGCATTCAAGAAGATGACAAGCATTCTTACCAACAAATGCCTATCAATTAACATCAGAAAGAGAATCCTTGAATGTTATATAGAACCAGTACTTTTGTACGGTTGCGAGGCGTGGACAGTCAGCAAGCAAAGCCAGAGCAAGATTGAGGCAGCCGAGATGTGGTTTCTCAGAAGAATGTTGAGAGTTCCATGGACAGCAAAGAAAACAAACAAGACAGTCTTGATGGAGGCAGACACAAGTAGATCACTCATAAGGAAGATTAGGAAAAGACAGGCAAAATTTATAGGCCATTTTATGAGGAAGGTGGATTTGGAGCACCTGGTCACAACGGGAAAGCTGGAAGGAAAGAGAGCACCAGGTAGACCCAGGGAGAGAATGGTGGACGGACTTGCAGAGTGGCTGGGGATGAGGAGGGTGAGGGAGATGCTAGGAGCAACGAGAGATAGAGATGGATGGAAGTCCATGGTCGCCAACGCCATGCGGCAGGGCACCTGATGATGATGATGACTGTGTACATTGATCGTATGATTTCATAGTTGCCTGTTTCGACTGTTTGTTTAAGGGATGTGTCAAAGGAGTCGGAAATAATAAGACTGATTGACCTATGGAACCGGTTGGATGTTCAGTAGAACAACAATATTGGAGTTGTAGTAGAAGATACGAGTGTATCATTATGTGATACAATATGATCTAATAATAATAATAATTACAATATTTATATAGCGCAAAATCTTGACAAAATCAAATCTAAGCGCTGAAGCAGACACACACGCAGGCACGCACGCTCGCACACACACGCACGCACACATACAGACCACACACACACACACACACACACACACACACCACACACCCACACCACGCATGGCTATAAATGGGGAGAAAGAATAAAAGCAATAAAAGCAAGAATAAAAGCAATGGAAAATTATAGAGAGCATAGCATACAGTTATATATTATAACCATGTGATTCCCTCGAGCGGAGACAGGCTGCAGAGGGAGGGTTGAGTGAGTTAGGATTTTATGCAGGAGAGAAAAGGTGAGTTTTGAGAGCGGACTTGAAGGAGACAAAAGTAGGTTGCTGACGGACTGAGAGAGGAAGTTTGTTCCAGGAGAGTGGACAGAAACAGAGAAGGCTCGTGGACCATAGGTATTGAGCTTAGTGCGTGGAAAGCGAAGAGTCAGAGGATCAGAGGCAGAGCGGAGGTACGTGAGGGAACATAGATCTCAAGTAGGCTTGACAGGTAATCGGGGCTGCGTTATTGAGGCTTTTGTAGCACATGGTGTCTAGTTTGTACTGTATGCGCTTTGATACAGGGAGCCAGTGAAGTTGTTCCAGGAGAGGAGATATGTGGTCAGCTTTTTTCTTTTTGAGTACAAGGCGTGCAGCATTGTTTTGAATGCGCTGTAGGATGTGAATGTGGAGGCAGGAAGACCAGACAGGAGTGAATTGCAATAGTCAATGCGAGACATTATGAAGGAGAGAACGAGTTTTGCAGTTGTTTCGACAGAGAGATACTTCCTGATCAGCTTTATACGATGGAGATGATAGTAGCAGGATCTGGCAGTTTGAGAAACAAAGTTGTTCATGGAGAGGGTAGAGTCAATGCAGACACCAAGGTTTTTAGCTGAATCAGAAATTGGGACTGATGTGTTACATAATGGGAGAGAAAGAGGAGGCAGCTGAGAAAGTTTCTGACGGGTGCCAATGAGGATAGCTTCTGTTTTGTCGTCATTAAGCTGAAGTCTATTGTGTGTCATCCAGTTCTTAATGTCCGAGTAACACTCAGTGGTGCGAGTCAACAGGCGCTGTATATTATCAGGTGAGTCACTATCTTGAAGTTGGGTGTCATCAGCATAGAAGTGGTGTTTTATAGAATGGGAGTTGGTGATGGTGGACAGGGGGGAGGTGTAAAGAGTGAAAAGAACAGGGCCAAGGACAGATCCTTGTGGAACACCACTCTCTCCTCTCTCTCTCGTTTTGTCTTTCTGTCTGTGTCTTTGTCTCTCTTTCTCTCTCTTTCTCTATCTCTGTCTCTCTGTTTCTGTCTGTCTCTCTCTCTCTCTCTGTTCTCTACAATATGATCTGTATCTACAATATGATCTGTATCTATGGCTTATTCTTCTCGATTATGCAAATCGTTTGCAAAATTGTGTACATGAATTTAACCAAATAATCCTGTGTTCCCATCCCGACTAATCCCAATGTATATATTATATGTATTGTAGCTTAAGGCCGATATGTATTATATGTATTGTAGCTTAAGGCCGATATGTATTATATGTATGCAGCTTAAGGCCGATATGTATTATATGTATTGTAGCTTAAGGCCGATATGTATTATATGTATTGCAGCTTAAGCCGATATGTATTATATGTATTGCAGCTTAAGGCCGATATGTATTATATGTATTGTAGCTTAGGCCGATATGTATTATAGTATTGCAGCTTAGCGATATGTATTATATGTATTGTAGCTTAAGGCCGATATGTATTATATGTATTGTGGCCTAAGGCCGATATGTATTATATGTATTGTAGCTTAGCGATATACAACAAATTGTCTGAATTCGAGTTCTGATCTCTCTCTCTCCCGCTCTCTCTCTCTCTCTCTCTCTCTCTCTCTCTCTCTCTCTCTCTCTCTCTCTCTCTCTTCTTTCTCTTCTGTTTTCTCTCCCCTCTCTCTCCCCCTTTCCTTCTCTCTCTTTCTATTTATCTCTCCTCCATCTCTCTCCCTCTCTTTCCTTCTCTCTCTCTCTTCCCCCGTCTCTCTGCCTCTCTTTCCTCCTCCTCTCTCTCTGCCTGTCGTCTCTGTCTGTCTCTCTCTGTCTCTGTCTCTATCTCTGTGTGTGTGTCTCTCTCGCACTCTGTCTCTCTCTATCTCTCACTCTGTCTCTCTCTCACTCTGTCTCACTCTCTTTCTCTTTCTGTTTCTCTCTCTCTCTCTCTCTCTCCCTCTCTCCCTCCCCCAACTCTATGTCTCTGAAGAAGGGCAACAATGGCTCAGTTGGTTGAGGATCAGATTCATATTGTAATGATTTTGGATTCAAACCTGGGGCGCGCTACACTAAAATATTAAACCTTTTAAATTAACAATGTAAGATTATACAAATCCATGTTTCGTCCACTTCCCTTCGATGGTTATCTTGATAGCCATGTCACATGATGAAGTGCTGACTTAAAACCGAATTCTGTCTCTCTGTGTCTCTGTCTCTCTTTCTCTATCTTTCTCTATCTCTGTCTCTCTGTTTCTGTCTCT
>JAPXFY010000018.1:70942828-70947828 GCA_030674185.1 Monoplex corrugatus
TTGTTAGTTTCTGTCTAGCTCTACCAAGATGGCTCTCCCTCTTGTTCCTATCTTTGATAGTTTCTGTCCAGCTCTACCAAGATGGCTCTCCCTCTTGTTCCTATCTTTGATAGTTTCTGTCTAGCTCTACCAAGATGGCTCTCCCTCTTGTTCCTATCTTTGTTAGTTTCTGTCTAGCTCTACCAAGATGGCTCTCCCTCTTCTTCCTATCTTTGATAGTTTCCGTCTAGCTCTACCAAGATGGCTCTCCCTCTTGTTCCTATCTTTGATAGTTTCTGTCCAGGTCTACCAAGATGGCTCTCCCTCTTGTTCCTATCTTTGATAGTTTCTGTCCAGCTCTACCAAGATGGCTCTCCCTCTTGTTCCTATCTTTGATAGTTTCCATCTAGCTCTACCAAGATGGCTCTCCGTCTTGTTCCTATCTTTGTTATTGTCCATCCAGCTCTACCATGATGGCTCTCCCTCTTGTTCCTATCTTTGATAGTTTTCATCCAGCTCTACCAAGATGGCTCTCCCTCTTGTTCCTATCTTTGATAGTTTCTGTTCAGCTCTACCAAGATGGCTCTCCCTCTTGTTCCTATCTTTGTTAGTTTCTGTTCAGCTCTACCAAGATGGCTCTCCCTCTTGTTCCTATCTTTGTTAGTTTCCGTCTAGCTCTACCAAGATGGCTCTCCCTCTTGTTCCTATTTTTGATAGTTTCTGTTCAGCTCTACCAAGATGGCTCTCCCTCTTGTTCCTATTTTGATAGTTTCCGTCTAGCTCTACCAAGATGGCTCTCCCTCTTGTTCCTATCTTTGATAGTTTCCGTCTAGCTCTACCAAGATGGCTCTCCCTCTTGTTCCTATCTTTGATAGTTTCCGTCTAGCTCTACCAAGATGGCTCTCCCTCTTGTTCCTATCTTTGATAGTTTTCATCTAGCTCTACCAAGATGGCTCTCCCTCTTGTTCCTATCTTTGATAGTTTCCATCCAGCTCTACCAAGATGGCTCTCCCTCTTGTTCCTATCTTTGTTAGTTTCTGTCTAGCTCTACCAAGATTGCTCTCCCTCTTGTTCCTATCTTTGTTAGTTTCTGTCTAGCTCTACCAAGATGGCTCTCCCTCTTGTTCCTATCTTTGATAGTTTCCATCTAGCTCTACCAAGATGGCTCTCCCTCTTGTTCCTATCTTTGATAGTTTCTGTCCAGGTCTACCAAGATGGCTCTCCCTCTTGTTCCTATCTTTGATAGTTTCTGTCCAGCTCTACCAAGATGGCTCTCCCTCTTGTTCCTATCTTTGATAGTTTCCATCTAGCTCTACCAAGATGGCTCTCCCTCTTGTTCCTATCTTTGTTATTGTCCATCCAGCTCTACCAAGATGGCTCTCCCTCTTGTTCCTATCTTTGATAGTTTTCATCAAGCTCTACCAAGATGGCTCTCCCTCTTGTTCCTATCTTTGTTAGTTTCCATCTAGCTCTACCAAGATGGCTCTCCCTCTTGTTCCTATCTTTGATATTTTCTGTCCAGCTCTATCAAGATGGCTGTCCCTCTTGTTCCTATCTTTGATAGTTTCCATGCAGCTCTACCAAGAAGGCTCTCCCTCTTGGTCCTATCTTTGATAGTTGCTATCCAGCTCTACTATGATGGCTCTCCTTCTTAGTCATATTTTTGATAGTTTCCATGCAGCTCTTATCTCTTGGTCCCATTTTTGATAGCTGCCATCCATCTCCACCACTGTTGACCTCCTTACTGCCTCCTTTCCGGCTGTCGTGAAAGATGGCGGTTGGTATACAGTGTGTCATGGGGATGACGTGACCATACCGTGCGTGTTTGAATCGTTTCACAGTTGCCAGATGTGATTCCTATGAGCCCACAAAGGTCTTGATTAACTCTTTGACTCCCGCACCCTATCCACCAGCATCCTGCATTGCCAACCATGACAGTAAAGCAAAAACTTAACCCTTTGATTCCCTCACCCTTTCCACCAGCTTCCTGAAGGAAGCTGGTGGAAAGGGTGAGGGAATCAAAGGGTTAAGTTTTTGCATTTGGTAGGTAGGGTGTGGGAGTCGAAGAGTTAATCTTGTTCCGCACGTACTCATCGGGTTTTATGTTCCGAGGTACGCAAAAAAAAAAGAAAAAAAAAGCAAAGTTGTAGTTTCCTCAAGCATCTGGTCAAGGGTTTCAAAGTCTGAATTCTTTTCTTTATGTCAGCGAGCAGTGTCCAAATTCCACACCCGTATAGGAGGTTTGTGCAATGGTTATTTGGTTGCAAAGCTGATGGTGGTGGTGCTTGCTTCTCCACATTCTATTGCCTGATTTTTAAGCGTCCTGAATGACTATCTGTTCCGGGCAGTGCGGGTAAAGTGACCATGATAGAGACACTGACTCTGACACTGACACACGGCTTATTGTGAAGTCCACCAAACCATGCACCAACCAGGGAGTGGGGGACGGGGAGAAAGAAGGGAGAGTTACATTGTTAGTTTGCACAATGTATTTTTTTTATATATATATGTCATTCGTCTTCTCGTAAATACACACCAAACCTTTGAAGTTGTTACATCATCTCCAAGCTTTGAAACATGAAATGTAAACATTACTAATTTTTTTTTGGAATAGTCTGGGTTCTCAAAGCTTTAAACATGATCTATAAACATTGCTAAGTTTCTCGAATAGTCTGGGTTCTTAAAGCTTTAAAACATGATCTATAAACATTGCTAAGTTTCTCGAATAGTCTGGGTTCTTAAAGCTTTAAAACACGATCTATAAACATTGCTAAGTTTCTCGAATATCTGGGTTCTTAAAGCTTTAATACATGATCTATAAACATTGCTAAGTTTCTCGAATAGTCTGGGTTCTTAAACCTTTAAAACACGATCTATAAACATTGCTAAGTTTCTCGAATAGTCTGGGTTCTTAAAGCTTTAAAACACGATCTATAAACATTGCTACTTTTCTCGAATAGTCTGGGTTCTTAAACCTTTAAAACACGATCTATAAATATTGCTAAGTCTCTCGAATAGTCTGGGTTCTCAAAGCTTTAAAACACGATCTATAAACATTGCTAAGCTTCTCGAATAGTCTGGGTTCTTAAACCTTTAAAACACGATCTATAAACATTGCTAACTTCTCGAATAGTCTGGTTCTCAAAGCTTTAAAACACGATCTATAAACATTGCTAAGCTTCTCGAATAGTCTGGGTTCTTAAACCTTTAAAACGCGATCTATAAACATTGCTAAGCTTCTCGAATAGTCTGGTTCTCAAAGCTTTAAAACACGATCTATAAACATTGCTAATTTTCGGGAATAGTCTGGGTTGTTAATCTAAACTTGAGAGCCATACTCCCAGAACGATCAGACCTATTCCTTATGATTCCTTGTGTAAATGGTTTAGTTACTTGTATTTAGGATGACTGCATGACCCAGACAGGGTAACAGAACACAGAAGAGTGTGTGCTGATCAAGGAGTAAACACAGGTGACCGAGTTCGTTCATCCGATAAGGAGGTAGAGAGATTGGCGGTGATAAGTGTTACAGGCCGATAGAACAGACAAGGGGTGTGTGTGCATAACGTTGCCCATACGTGGCGATATATCTTATCTGTCAAAGGCACTCCATGAAAGCTTTGTTCGACAGGCTGCCAAACGTCAGCTTGTTCATTCTCGTTCCGTTTCTTCCACAGCTTTGAATGGCTTCGGGGCTGGTTACACGTGTGGAGATGTGCTGATAGCAAGTTAACACATAATAATGTAAGGTTTCAATTTCTCCAGATGGCGTCTTCGCGTATCAGTCTCTTTCTCTCTCTCTCTCTCTCTCTCTCTCTCTCTCTCTCTCTCTCTCTCTCTCTCTCTCTCTCCTCTCTCTCTGTCTGTCTGTCTGTTGTCTGATAAACGCTTGAACTGACAGATGCTTGTCTAACAATTGCTCAGCTAACAAACGCTTGTCCCACAAACTCTGAACTGACAAATGTTTATTCAACAAACTCTAAACTGACAAATGCTTACTCAGCAAACTATAAACTGACAAATACCCATTCAACAAATCATAAACTGACAGATGCTTATTCAACAAACTATAAACTGGCAATGCTTATTCAACAAACTATAAACTGGCAATGCTTATTCAACAAACTTTAAACTGACAAATGCTTATTCAACAAACTATAAACTGACAATGCTTATTCAACAAACTATAAACTAGATCCAAAACAAGTGTGACTGCCCGCGCCCAAGCAAACAGGAACCAGAAGAACAAGAAAACCAATGTAAGCGCGTATCCAACAAAACAAAACAAAACAAGCGCAAATTTTCGGCTGGTTGTGGACGAGGCGGCAGGGAAGTTTTTAGTCCTGTTTTTATTATCCATTGTTTGATGTTTGTGATCTGTTTGTGACCGTGCGTTCGCGCTTGACAAAGGCTGGTTGGCCGAAAATTTGCGCTTGTTTTGTTGGATACGCGCTTACATTGGTTTTCTTGTTCTTCTGGTTCCTGGAAACAATAAACTGACAAATGCTTGTCCTAAGAACTCTAAACTGACAGAACTCTTGTCCTACGAACGCTCGACTGACTAACACATCATTGTACGTGTTTAAATTTGCATCGCGTGGTGTTTGTGGTATATTAGCTTTAGAACTATGCATTCTTGAGCAAAATGAAAATGAAGGTGATCTGAGTGCATCCTGTTCCTGTACCGGAACATTCTCACAGATGGGCACATACGTCCTGTTTTAAACATATGAAATTTGAAAGGGAAACTGCTTAATACAAGACCTTGCGAGCACAAGGACTATTACGCAGGCCCAGAAAGTCTGCTGGACAATTGCTGGCAGATGTAGGTGGAGCAAATATGGAATGGTTTGTCTGGTTGTATTGAATACGCGTTCTGGTTCCATTTTCATGTTTTGGGTTTGTTTTTTTCAGGTTCCTATCCTGGTATAAATGAGAGTTTGGGGGTAGGGGTGGGGGGTGGGGGTTGGTTGGTTGGCTGGTTGGTTGGCTGGCTGATTTTTTGTTTGTTTGTTTGTTTG